>CM018035.1:9437584-9690084 GCA_008638375.1 Nyssa sinensis | reverse complement strand
AGCTAGTCGATCATTGCGGAAATTCTGTGGTTATTTTCCTCAAGAAGAAATGCCAGATCTCTGAGCTCTTATGATTATTACGTATAGTATATCCTGGTTTTGAATGTTGCTGAACTAACACCTAAAAAATATATTAATTATTAAGTAATATAATTATTAACTTTAACCATGAATATAAATATATAAGTATTAATACACAAACAATAAAGATATAATAATTTTATAAAAAATTAGTTGAATTCATCTACATCACATTAATAATAAATTTTATAGATTACAATCCCTTTAAATATTTTAAAATAATATTATTAAACTTAAATAAATCATATATTACTCTTATTTCACTCTTTCCTCTCCCTCCCTAAAATAATGTTGTTGAACTAGACTATATTAATTATCTTTAAAAAAAATAATGGTAATAAACATAAATTAACTTAGCATCTTTTTTGAAATCTTTTTGAAATGATTTTTTTAAAATCTTTTTGGAAGAAACTTTTTGTATCTATATTTAATTTGGTTTTATAAATGTATTTGGCATTTGAACCTAGATGAAACATCATTTGGTAGAAAATTTTATTTCAATTTGAACAATGCGTGTTAATAAATGGTGAATGTTTTCTTTTCTTATTTAAATTATAATTTGAATATAATGGCTTGATTGAGTTATATGTTATGATTTGAATGAGAATGATATCTAATTTATTTAAATAGGTCATTCGTGTCAAATAGGTTATTCTTATCAGATAGATTATTCGTGTCAAATAAGTTATTTGTGTCTAAACAAGTTGTGTCGTGTCGGATTATTCGATTTGACATGACCTATTTATTAAATAGGGTTAGTCGAGTCGTGTCGTGTCGTGTTAACCTGCTTAGTAAACGAGTCGTGTTCAGGTCGGAGAAATTGACACGATTAGTTAATCGGGTCCTGTTCGGGTCAACACTATTTTCAGAATATTTGTGTCCTGATACAACCCTGAACACGACACACGGACACTGAATTGCCACCCCTATTATTGTGCCGAAAGTGAATGGGAGCCCCAACCTGCTACAATATAGTCAAGATGGGGGAGAAAATCCAATCACCCTTTTCTAATAGCCCTTCCACACACACCCCTATTAGATAAAACTACCTCTTGTGAAGACCACCCACCTCATTAGCTACAATATTTTCTTTTCACTACCCTTCTCCACAAAGCCTATCTATCTGTGGCATATCTTTACAAGTTCTTCTTGATTAGGGCTTGATTAAACATCCTAAATTTCCTCACTTCCAACCACCCATTTTAATTGGAAGAAAGACTCGATAGTCAAAAGAAATGTGAAATCAGTGTGAAGGCTTGTCAAAGTGCTCCCGATAAGAACGGGCCATTCCCCTTGGGTCATTTAAAGCTTCATCAATTTGGGACTCCTTGGTTGGAAGGTTCCAAAGGAAATTGATGGGATAGAAGATATAGAATTTATGAAATTGGGACAGGCTTAACTTGATTAAAAAATTGTTATCGAACCTACCACATACTTCATGTGTTATTTTTGTAGTTTACACAAGATCATGAGTAGGCTAGAAAAGCTCCAAAGAGATTTTTCTTTATGGATGGGCTTAGGCAACAAATTTAAATAATTAAAGATCACTTGGTGGAGTGGAAGAGAGTGCGCAAGCCTTAGAGGACTGAGCATCAGGGATTTGAGGACATTCAGCCAACCATTATTGAGGAATTGGTTATGAAGGTTTGGATTGAAATACAACAATTTATTGAGGAGAGTTGTCCCAAACACTTTATAAAAGAATGCACAAAAAGGAAAATATTCTACTACCCAAAAGTATAGAGAATTTAACAAAAATTATTTCAATCTACAAGTAGACATTTCTTGATCCGTCAAAAACCCTCTTGTTACTTTCATGCCATCTAAGAAGCACAAATACAACACAATACAAACACGCGGACATGATATTTCTAAAAAAAAAGACACGGATATGTCAGAGATATGCTGAATATGTAATTTGTTTATATTTTTTATATGACATATAATAAAAACCTAACATTATTTTTGTTGTAAATATTGACTGGATTTGTAGCTTAGTTTTGGCATTAGATTGATTGATTGATTGATTGTAGGAACTAATTTAGGATAGTTTCCTTATTTTCTTGTAAGCTGTGACTAAAAATCTTGACCTCTTAGAGCGAAGAATATATCTTTTCTTTTTCTAAAATATCTTTGACATGGTTTTAGAACAGGTTTTCTAAACCATAGCTTCTCTTTCTCGGTCCTCCCCTTCTCGGTGCCTTTCGGCACCTCTCGGCCTCCTCTGTAAAGATTCGAAAAATTGCAAAGGAATTTTTTATTACTATAATGGTACTTTGAATTAATTCAATATGAAATGTTCATCATATGAGGGTGGTGGAGAAGGGTAAAGTGCTTATAATAGCATTTTAAACCTCGTGAGCGATTTTGAATGAAATCGAAGACAGTGCAAAAACTAAGCTTAAAACAGGGACAGTGGGCCCCGCGAATTTTGTCCAACACCCAAATTTTTTTTTCTTCATGAAAACACATTCTAAAATTATTTAAATCAGTTTGAATAAAACACAATTTTAATTTGGCGATTTACGAAATGAAAACAAGCGTTTTATCAGTTTCGACCCACTTAAGGGCATTTTCGTAATTTCACCATTGAAATAATATAAATTTATGCCTTGGCTGTGAGAAACGATCTGAAATGGAAGGGAATTTCATACCGAGAGGAGCGGAGAGCTTTTCCTTCATTTTTGGTTAGGGTTTCAAGTTAAATCATTCCAAACAACACGGTAGATCACTTCATTGGACTTTGGAGTCTTTTGGAAAATTGTTCGGGACAACAAGGGTTGCAATTGCCACCGAACAATATTCAATTCCAAGGTGTTTTGGTCACCCTAAAACTAGGAAATTTTTGAGTTTTTCAAGAAGGGAGGTATGAAAATTTCTAAAACTAGTAAATTTAAGTGTTTACTTGTATGTCTTATGTTTTCATGTGATGAAATGTGAGTATTGTTGGTTAAAGATTTAAAATGAAGTTATTTGAATTGAATTATAACATAATGCATGTGTAGTGTTTGATAAATTGCATGAAAGAAAAACAAGTGGTGATACATAGTGTTGTGTTGTATTTTCATAATGTTGATTATAGAAAATCATGCTTGTATGCCTGTAAAATGTTGTGAAATCATTTGAATGATGTGTAATGGATAAATTGTGTTGAAATGCTCATGTTGGAATTGTGAAAATGGGTGAAATGTGTTGAAGTTATTATGTTGAAATTATGGAACTTTGCACACATGTGCGAGTTAAATGGTTACTTGTGAGCCATCGGTGTTAATAGCCCGGGAAGTTATTATGTTGCAATTATGGAACTTTGCACACATGTGCGAGTTAAATGGTTACTTATGAGCCATCGGTATTAATAGCCCGGGAAAACAAGACGTGTGTAAGTTAAATGGTTACTTGTGAGCCATCGGCAGTAATAGCCCGGGAAAACAAGACGTGTGGGTTAGAGGGTTACTTGTGAGCCGTGTAGTATAAATATACCGAAAAACAAGACGTGTGGGTGAGTTGTGGTATTGTGAATTTGAATGTGCAATTTGATTGTAAAGTGAAATTGTGGACTTGGAATGTGCTTTGATGTTCATTGTTATGCAATTGGATATCGTAGATGAATTGTGGAAGTTTGGACATGAGTTATGCATGATTATGTTTTGAAATGAAATTAGAAGGTAAATTGTCATCTCATTCATATACGTTGTTCACAAGTACATGAGCAAACACACGATTTACTTTTATTAGACTTTTCTATATTGGGCCGTTGCGCTCACCCTATACGGGATAAAATTTTCAGATAATCCGGGAGACCTGGGACTTGGCGAAGCCTAGAGGGTGGTCATAAGGAAATTTCGAGAGACTTGAAGACTTGTGGCCCTTGGGGCATGTTTAGATTGTAGGAGGTATATGTTTTGTACGGGCATAAGCTCTTTACATTTCACATTGAACCCATCGGGTTCTTATATTTGTAATTCGGGGCTAGGTATATATTGTGAGGATGAGGTATGTTTCATAAAAATGTTAAAATATTTGATTTTGTTGGATAGAAAAGTAAGGAATGTAAACTTCTCACTTTCTGCAGAAAGGGCAGCAGAAAACAGCCTCTCAGAGAGGCTATAGAATTATCTATACTTGGATTTATAAATAGTAATTTTGTGACAAGATAGACATATGTCTTATCTCTCTAATGAAACAAGAATGAACCTTTTTGAAGTTAAATTGAGTGAGTCATTGGAATTTTTCCAAAACTGGTCAGAATTTGACTTATTGTCACAGAATTACAATGCACAGGTCTCTATAGGGATCCTTTTTTAGTGATTCCAATTTCTGGGAAAACTAGACTCATAATGCATGTTACTGTAAAAATTGCATTGGATTTGGACATGTGGTTTGAGAGTTATGAATTTTTAAAGTAAGGTTACATGTACTGAATTTTTGCAGAATTGTATTAAATAGGACTTTGTGATGAGAATGGTTATTGAAATTGATTATTAGGTGATTTGGAGGTTGTTGTAATATGGTTGATAGAGAATACGAATAGGTCATGCCAAAATTTTCTAAAAATAGGACAAATTTGGTTGAGGGGCAAAATTTTATAAAAATTGGCAAATTTGGTTTGGCCCCTCCCCTACGTGCGCACGCACGCTCATGCTCCTTGCATCGCACCGCCCCATGTGCCTGCGCTGCTGCTCCATGCCGTGTTGTGCCATGTCTCGCCCAGCGCACGGGCATGCGCGCGTGAATTGAGTCCGATGCCAATTTTGGCCTTGTACCTTATTTTATTTATGTCTATGTTTGGACAATAAGTGAAACTAATTTAACTATTGTTTTAGCCATGTTAGATTAATAATTGGGTTATAATTAGGCAAATGCTTTAGGTTATTTTTGAATGGCTTTTGGCCAAGTTTCAACCAAATTTTATTTTGATTACTTTGGGGTGATCAAGGCATCACTCGGAATATACCTAGCCTTAATAAAAGATTAATAAGTGAATAGTAAGTTGGTTCTTTTAAAAATAACCCTTTAAGTCACCCCTCGGGTTTTGAAAATCCTGGGGTGTGACATCCACGGCCCAGCCTCTTGTCACCCTCGGTAGGGCCTCTCGGCTCTCTCAACCCAACAATCTTGGTTCTCCCGTTCTCGGTGCCTCTTGTCTCTCTCGGCAGAGCCGTTTGCTCCTTCGGCACCTCTTGGCCTCCTCAGTCCTATTCTCGTCACCCTTGGCAGAGCCTCTTGGTTCTCTCAACCCAGCCAGTCTCGCCAACTTTTTTCGCTTCCCAAATCTTTTCTCTAGCAACTTCTTTGTCCTATCGTGATAAATTGGATACCAAGGACAATAAAGATTCTTTTTTTATTATTATTGGATCACTGACCAATACAAAATTGAAGTTGATTGTCATTTCATTCGATCTAAAGTAGAGTCCAAGGAAATCACCACTCTGTTTGTTCCTTCTTGCAGTCAACTTGCCAATATCTTCACGAAAGCTTTATCCAAAGACTCTATTGGTAGCAAGCTGGGAGTTTTAGATATATATTCTCCAGCTTGAGAGGGAGTGTTGTAAATATTGACTGAATCTGTAGCTTAATTTAGGCATTAGATTAATTGATTAATTGTATTGATTGATGGATTGATTGTATTGATTTTAGGAACTAATTTAGGATAGTTTGCTTATTTACTTGTAAGCTGTGACTATAAATCTTGACCTTCTAGAGAGAAGAATATATCTTTTTCATTATCTAAAATATCTTAACAATTTTAATCAAAATTGGCATAAAAGCACATAAATTACTATAATATTATTATGATATCAAAATAAAAAAGTCATTAAATAAAAAAGTCAAACACTTCTTCATTAATTGATCAACATCTATTATCTAAGTTTCAAAACAAATTTACTAACTACTACTAAGAACATATATATATATGTATATATATATACGTTAAAAAGTAGAGGAGAAGAAGAGAAAAAGAGAGAAAAAAAATTCGAAAAAAGGGGGGGGAAAAAGACAAAAAATGTGTTGATAGCTTGGAAGGAAGCTGTGTTGGAAAAGTGCATGGAAATGTTGGAACCTAGCACCTTTGTGTTTATTTTGGTGTCTTTGGCGCTAGAGAAGCAATATAAATTGAAGGCATTGAAATGACTTTTTATAGATTAAAGGATTTTTTTTTTGAAAACCTTGTCCATTGGGTCTACAATCGTATGAAGAAAAGGTAGTTCTTCTCCAATCTTCCTTCTTAGGCTTTATGGTGATAAGAATTCGTTGAACGACCGTAGCAAGGGCTGCTAAAATTCAACAACTCATTAGCATTGTACTCTAGGCTCTCTTTTCTTTCCTTACTTCTGGGTCTTTTCTTGTTCACTCATCTCTTCTTCTTTCCCCATTCTGAGATGAGGTTGGATTTAGTTGGATATTGGTGTATTATGTGTTTTTTGCCTCCACTCCTAAAGCAAGGTGCTTGCAATTGAGGTTTCTTGGAACTTTACCCATAATATTTGTTCCCCTAGCACAATAATAATCCTAGCAATCCGGTTGCCATTGGCTTGCCTTTTTAATGCTTATAGTAGAGTATTTAAAATAAATAGATTATAATTAATTAGTAGATTGTGTCTCCCTAGTCAGGATCCTACAATTACTCCATGTCAAGCATCACTTGGAAGTTGGAACACCTATTCCACACTACAGAGGGGGTTGTCTAAGAAACTTTCTTTATACTAGACGTTAGACCATAGTTAAATCTATTCAAATTGTAATGAGGATCTTTTAGTTTGTAGTCAATATCGTCCTGTCTTGCTTGAGGTTGACTGGTTGTTCACAAAATTTGTCTCGGTAACTTGGCTCTATTGTTGACACAGTCATGTTGCCTTGCTTGAAATTGATTAGTTGTTGACATTGCCTCGGTATTAGGTAGCATACATTTACCTTAAAACTTTGCCTTCAGCTCTTGTCAAGCAACTATTTGTGGTTGGTCCAGTCTTTTTATGTTGTCCTCAAAGCTGGGTCATCAATCTTTCTCACGGGTCACCAGCTTCATATTAGCGAATTGAACTCTCCTTTCATTTGACACAACATGCCATTCTTTTTTTGGGTGAGAACCATATGTACTTATTTCTTTAAATTAGAAGTATGTCTTTGTGAACAATTATTTGTCGTCCTTAGCAGTCTTGGAAAGTTGCTGTGGACATAGAGGATTGAAAGAGATTGTCTTTGAAGGAGAGTGATAAGGTTTTTAGATTATCTCACATGCCTGTTGGATATTTCTTCCTTTTTCATTTATCAGTTACACTGTAACCCATTTCTTTGCGCAATATTTTTACCCTGTTCCCTGTTCCCTGTATTCTATTTTTTTTTTCAGTTCTAAAAATGATGTCGACAGACATTGTTGACTTGTGTAGCGATGATGAACTTGGAGAGGTGGATGTGAAATATGTTAAACTGGAGCAGGATTTGGTTGGGAGTACACTGCAACAAAAAGGGTACCATAAAACTGATCTTGCCCGACATCAGAAGTTTATGGCCCATTCTAAAAGACAAGATTCCGAAGAAAACAGAAGCCCGAATGCTTTAAGTACTGGTCAAATTGGCACCGGTGTCTTGGATCAGGACCAGTCTCCAATTGACAATATGAGCCTTTCTTCTATGTCAGCCTAAATGTTCAGCACCACTTTGTCGACAATTTTGGAAAGCTGGGCAGTATGATGATGGGCTTGCTTCCAAATCCACATTTCAAAGTATTCTGCCATCAAATACTATATCTTGATTTTTGATGGACATGCATGTGATGTTTAAAAAACTTCGATGATTTGATTAGATGAAGATCGAATAAAATGTCTGCAACAAACAGTCCAATGAACCTCTGAAAAGCTCAAGTTAGCAATGTAACCCTTCAGAAAGTTTTGGTTGTATTGATTTCCTAAGTTGGGCTCGTCAGTTGGATGTTTGCTGTGGAATCTCATGTCCATCCAAGTGTTCATTTTTTCTTTCTTGATGTATTGTACTTTGACATCTTGCCTTTTGGCTTACAGATAGCAAAAATTATATACATATTCACCCCAAATTTCTTCATTCAAATGCCACTTCACATAAATGGGCATTTGGTGGTATGTCCATCTTATCTGATTCACTAGTTTAACCTTATTGTATTACGTTTACCCTTAGCCACTTCAATAAATTGCATTTTACAGTTATTGCAATTACCATCTTATTTTTTGCTTCATGTTTGCAGCTATAGCAGAGCTACTAGATAATGCAATTGATGAGGTAATTTTTTGTCTAGTATTTTAAATACTGTACTTGGTTTGTTTGGTTCTTTCTATGTGTTGCAATGCTATGTTGATTTTTTGTTGCAAATAATCTCTAGAATTAGCATATTTTTGGTTGATTTCTGATGATAAATAATTTGTCATTTATTTTTTCTTCTAAGGTTTTTATGTTTTAGAGGTCTTTAAATGCATTGCTGCTAGCGACAGTTCAATGCACCTGCGATGTGAATTGGATGCTTAAAATTATCTTATTTTCAGGCTCAACTCGCACCTCAGGGCCATTTTCTATCAAAAAATAAAAATAAAAATAAAAATCTTTTACATTTTTTTGAACCCTAAAAAGTAAAGACAGATGAGTTAACTTTTTTAACCGAGTGAGGGAGGGAGCAGCCCCATGGGGGTTGGGGTTTATGTGACTGCATTTGTCCAGTCCTCTTTTTTTATTTTATATTTTGTTATCTCTTTTAATGGTTAAATTTTTTTTTTCCAAATTTTTATTTGTGGTAGCAGAATTGGTTGTTCAAGTAAGATTTTTTACCTGGTACTTGGGTAATGCATTCATATTGGCCTTTATTTTATCAGTGCCTTTTTTTCTTTTAGAACTTATGTTCTTTTCCTCTTAATTAGGTTATTGGTTTCTGTGAAAATGGTGACTTTATGATATTGCATAGAGTGGATAATGTGTCTTTATGATCCATCAGAATTTGTAAACCGAAAAGAGGTTTGTAAATATTGATGTGATAGCAATGGCAACAATGGAAGCAGCAAAGAGTTGGAAATAATAATGTTTGTCTCATACTTAGTCCTGCAATCAAAAAAGTAATTGAAGAGATCCATTGGGATGATATGAGCACTATCGGACACTAAACTATTGTACTCCTTGTTGGTACTGTTAAGCAAGCAATTGGTCTGAAAACTTAAGTTATTAGAGAATGGACCAATAATGTATATCAAGCTCTCACAGCTATAGGGATGTTGGAAGCCTGTCAAGCACTTATTAGTGACTTGAACCCAAAACCTCTCATAACCAAGGTTATGATACCATATTAAGGAACCAATTGTTCCAAAAGCTTAAGTTATTAGAGAATGGATCAACAATATATATCAAACACTCACACCAACGGGGATGTTGGAAGATTGTCAAGCTGTTGGCTTCACCTTGTTGGTTTCCATTCCTGGTTTAGACAAGGAAAGTTCATAATGTGTTCACAATTTTTAAAAAATTCCATAAATTCCTTCACATGAATCTCTCCTATGTAATGAAGTAAAGTTTAAATAATCATTTCAAATTATTCAATTTTGCTGACTAATTGATCCAGTTGAGATCTATCCATTAACAAATGGACAAAGATGTAAATACTTGTCAAAAACAGGACAGATGTAAATGGTGGTGGATGGCTAAATGAAGAAAGGCATAGGTAATAATGAGATAAGGATTGCCTGCATAACATGTGCTGATGCCTCTAATCAATATTTAATTAAAATCAAATATATGTCAAAAGGATTTAAATTGCTGAGTTTGGCTGACTAGGGCCTTCGTAGGGGCTATTATGAAGGTTAATATGTGCCTTAAAATGTTAATCAATTGGTGTGCTTGCTGTTCCTAGTTTGTTTCATACTAATGTTGGGTAACTTCATGTTTGCATTCCTTGTTTCATTTATTGGGTAGATACAAAATGGGGCCACCTTTGTCATTGTAGATAAAACCTTAAATCCAAGGGATGGGAGTCCGGCATTATTAATTCAAGGTATTTTATTTCCTTTACCTCATCAATCGTAAAGGATGTTTGGTAGTTTTATATTGGAGTCTTTCCAATTGAAATTTCATACTAGAAAATTTTATCTCAATTCTATGATTCCGAAAATTGATGCTTCACAAATAGATGATGGTGGTGGAATGGACCCAGAAGCGATGCGGCGTTGTGTTAGTTTTGGGTTTTCAGATAAGAAGTCAAAGTCAGCTATTGGACAGTGTATGCATCTTATGCATTCATTTTTGTTTTTTTTTTGCAATATCTCAAGTTTTCTCTTTTCCTATTAATTGGTTGACTTGTAGCCTTTCAGATGGAAATGGCTTCAAGACCAGCACTATGAGACTTGGGGCAGACGTCATCGTTTTCAGCCTGCCACCTGCAGAATAGGTTTGAGTTAAAAAATGAAGGATTCTTTTTCTTGTACAATAAAATTTCTGTTTTTGTTGTTTTGCCAGCATGTTCTGTAAAGTGTTCACTTTTAGCATCTATAATTCCAGGGTGATGTGTTATTCTATGTTGAATGTGTGATCGTGTGTCTTTATACATATATAATGTCAAAAGGAAATTCCAACTCTAGTGATTTTAAGACAATTTGGAACCTTAAATTGTGCTTGTTATCTGTTAGTTGGATGGGAGATTGTGAGGCATTGACACATTATGGCTATTAGTTTGAGTTGGTTTTTTATTCTTCTTATTTTAATTTTTCCCGAGGACTGATATCTGATGACCCCCTGGAATTTCAAGTCTTAACCTTGAAATAAAGAAAACAAATCCCTGCCATGCTTGCCTACACAATATGTGGATGAAGTTTGACAATACTTAGGTTCCAACTTAACTCTTAGTTCATAGGTCACAATTTGTCTTTAAGCATTCAACTAATTTTCACTCTCATAACCTCGAGCATGTTTGGATTGATATTGATGTAGGTTTGAACTTTGGATCTTTAAAGAATTGGTAGTTGGGTTGGGTAGAATCAATATCATGTGGATTACAGATTACTTGCTTTAATGAAAAAAAAAAGAGAGGCAAAATAAATAATCTACAACTCAACTCAATAAGGGGCCATTGGTTGGTTCAATGATAGAAGCTCATACTACCAAGTGTGAGAACACGAGTTGAGTTTGTGAGCATCCACCTTGCGTGAAATAATGCGGAGGTTAGGTTTGTCTCCAGTCTACCCATCTCGGCACCCTGCTGAAGGGGGAAGCAATACTGAGTAATGTCCCTCAAACTCAACTTGATTGGCCTTAATTCCAACTACTTGGAGTCAACTACATAGATTCGTTTCTCTATGTAGAGCCATATCATTAGTTAAATCCAAGGCAACTATGTCCTTTCTTGCAGCTTCAACCATGTTCTTTTTAGCATTCCTCTTATTCTTTTGGCATCTTTAACTTGGATCAAATCACACCTCTGGACTGTTGCATTTGTTGGTCTACAATCTATAGTAAGGATCAAGTAAAAAAGACCTGACTCTGTGGACAGTTGATCTGACCTCCTTACTTCACACCTTTTCACCTGAGAATCCTCTGATCTTTTTCTTTGGTACCAAGTAGGATTGGAGGTAAGATTATTTTGGGTTTCTCATAGATGGAAAATTAAGAAGAAAATTCATGAGCATGCCGAGACAGGAAAGTTTAAATCTCAAGTATTGCAAACTCTTCAAAGAATTTGAAGTTCTCAGTATTTTGAAGTCTTACATAAACTATATCTTTTACTGCTCTGTTCCGTTCTCACCTCCTTAATTCAGATATTTTCTTGAGAATCCTCCAATCTTTTGCTTCTGTACCAAGTAGGATTGGAGATAAGATTATCTATGGAAAATTAAGAAAAAAATTAATGAGCACGATGAGACAGTAAAGTGTAACTCTCAAGTATTGCAAACTCTGTTGAACTCCAAAGAATTTGAAGTTATCAGGATTTTGAAGTCTTACATAAACTATATATTTTATTGCTATGTTCCGTTCCTTGGAAAATGAGTTAAAAGAAAAGAAATGTTTTAAAAAATCTTCCTTTATTAGTCATTACCATTTCTTATATGTCTCTTTTGGAAAAAATCACTGCAAGCCACTTCCATGGCTTATGGTTCGTTAATTGTGAAATGTTGGAAGCAAGAATGCTATGAAAAAGTTCTTCTTTTGTATTTCATTACCCTCTGTATGTGTGTGCATGCACACATGTTCTTGGGTAACTTGATCCTTAAGAAGTTTTGGTCTCTTTTGGAAAAAGACAACCGCTAGCGACTCCATGGCTTATGGTTCGCTAATTGTGAAATGTTATAAGCAAGAATGCTATGAAAAGTTCTTTTTGTGCATGTCATTACCCTCTGTATGTGTGCGCGTGAGCACATGTTCTTTGGTAACTTGATCCTTAAGATGTTTTAGCTTGCCAATTGTATTCTATAAAAAGTATGCCAATTAAAGTTTCTCTTTGTGCATAGAAACAACATTTATTTCAGTTATTTTCACAAAAAAAAAAAAAAAATAGTTCTGTTAACTCTTTGTTGAATTATTATCCACTCAGACTTCAATGTCTTATTATGTTATGTCATCAGGGTATTGACTCAAAGCATTGGTCTTCTATCTTATACATTTTTGACACAAACAGGCCATGACAGAATCGTAGTTCCAATGGTCAGTCACTTTTTTTTTCCTGTGTTATTTCAGTTTGATATGTATATTTCCATTGACTCTTTTCTGTCTATTTACTATTATTTTGCTTTAAAAGCTTAACCACTTGTCAGTTTACGGATTGAATTTTAGGAACTATAGAAGTAACATGGTAAATGTCATTTATTATCTACAACAATTCCGATGTACTTATTAACTGTATGTGCATGCTTTGCTCCCTCCACATGCCATATTTTACCTTATTTCCCCTCCTCCCTCCTGTCCGAGATGAAAATATGACATGCTAGTTTAATTTCTCACATGATATAAATTATTTTCCTTAGTGGCCCTTATTTTGATAACAGTAGATTTCTTGTTTGGAGCCCCCGTGAAAATTTAGTCTTAAAACTCCTGGCTTTATGCTGTGGTTTTTCTTTTTTTTAGATTTTTTGTGCTATTTGTGCTTTCTTAATAATATTTTAAACTTTATGTTGTTCTTGGTATCCTTCCAAATGTATTTTAAGGTCTTGAATTGTCTATTTTGCAGGTGGATTATGAGTTCAACACATCAACTGGGACATTGGATGCATTACATCGGTATGGTAAAGAAAATTTTATAGCCAATCTTTCCATCATGTTGCAGTGGTCTCCTTATTCAACTGAAGCAGAGCTTCTTAAGCAAGTAAGCAATTTGTGGTTTTAACTTTTTCTGTTATTGTTGCGGTTATGTTGGTAGTGATTTTCATTTCCTTAGCGCCTCCTCTATCCTAAATTTTGTTTCCCTCTTATAAAATCATTCGGTGAATGTTATAATATTTGCTAGGTTTATTTGGTTAAATTCGAATTAGTTTTCTTTCAGTTATTAAATATCGAGATTTTGGTGGCACATCACGCTACAGTTTAACTGAGCTGATTGGTTGGTCTCTGAGAGCCTGGAGTGTCCATGTCTTGCTTGTCATAAACCCATCAAAGGGTCTTTGTCTCTTTCTGTTTTCTTGTATTGCAAGGGCTACAAGGTTAGCTTATCTTGCCGCTCATCTCACCATGAAATAATTGTCTTGCCTTCTCTGTTAACTGGTTAAAATGTTAAAATTTGTGGACTCCAGCTTCCTGACAACTGATCCAAGTTGAATTTATTTCTGATTGTCCAGCCATGTAGAAAACCAATCTAAGTTATCGTCTGATTGCATATGCGCGCACACAAAAAACAAAAGCCAACTCAGCAGAGCCATAAATTTTTACCATTTGATTTTCACTGAACCTTATTGAGGTGGATATAACCCTCCCCAGACCCCACAGTGGCGAGAGCCTCGTGCACTGGGTTTCCCCTTTGATCCCTTTCTTATTGGGGTGCATATCCTTTATTAAATCATAGGTCATCATGCATTTTTCTTGATGCCTTGACTCATGTCCTCTTCGCCCATAGGTTCTTGTGATGCCTTATTACCACAAGGTGGATAGATTACTTATGAAATTTTTTTTTACCACAATGTGGATAGATACATGACTGTATAAGAAACATCTATTTAATCGTATTTCCTTTCTTCTAGTTAGGGCAAAAGTAATAGTTAGATACAATTTCAGAAGGGAAAAATGTAAAATCTAGAACCCAAACTTGAAATTTCAACAAAAAGTTATCATGCAGAAGAAATCAACAAAAAATTAGTGAATTTGGCTTGGCGATGTGATTTAAATCTGAAACAGGCCACAATGACTTGAAATGCATTAATACAGCCTGAAGTTCTATTTGTGTTGAATCGTGGTGTGATCAAATTATTTAGTTCAAAGCAAACTTTCCAGCCAAGGGGCCATTGCTTGATGTAATGGTGATATGCTTGAATTGTCAAGCGTGACTCGTGAGAACATGGATTCGAGTTGAAAGCAATTATGTTGTGCTAAATAATGCCAAATATTAGATCTGTCTCTAGGCTGCTCCATGCACCCTGACAAATGTTTGGTTTAGCTGTATTAAGATGAACTTCTCTAGTCAGAACAGGCTGAAACAAATGTTTTTGCTGAAAGAGGGTGAAATGAGATGAACTTGATTGCCTGCGTTCTATCTTTTTTTTCTTCCTTTTTTTTTTGGGGACTAGTAAGTCTTGGTTCTATCTTTTGCTACTCACGAATGCACTCATTCTTTTTTTTTTTATCAGTAAAAGGTATTGTGTTATTTACCCCTTACTCAATTCTTTATATGGTGCCACTCGTCTATATTTAATGCTTTCATTCCAACCACTCTAATTATAAGCATGCTTCTTATCTGTGCTGCTTGCCATGCCATTAAGCAAGGTTGACTTATAGTGGTCTTGTAAAAAGTATTCCTTTATCTGAATGGTTATATGGCAACCACACAACACTCTGAAATACTCATCTATTTCATTTATATATTATGGGCCATGTCATTTTCAATAACCAGCCTTGTGGATGATCAATCTGATATGGCGGAAACATTTAGTGTTGGCAGGAGAAATTCTACACGTAATTCAAAATTAATGCACATAAAATGTGGTCCAATAGCCATTGGGCCACATAAAAAATAGAGGCTGACAGGCCATGTAATGTTAGAAACAAACAAAGCAGGGCCCACTGACTAACCTCACCGTTTGAAAAGAGATAAAATGGTGGGGTGAATTCAAAATTTAAACCCAAGATAAAGATAAAGCTTTCTCTACCATAACCGAAATAGAGACATATATTAACTTTACACGGTCTATAAATAAAAGGAGACCGTGCGGAAGAGTGAGATTTCGAAGATTGGATTATGAGAGATTGAATTCAAAGAAAGAGAAGAGCTTTCTTCTACTTCTCCTTTTGGTTTTAGTAATTTTATTGAAGAGAAGATGGTATTGATTTCCAAACCCTTTCTTCTGTTTATGAAACTCGATTATAAAAGAAACGAAAGGGATTAAAATCCCATTGATAAATAAAAATAATAATTTTTCTTTGGCCACTGTTCTTTCATTGTTTTTATTGAGAATTGGAGATTTTCTTATTGATGTCATATTGGAGGTAAAGCATCCACAACCTAATTTTTTTCTGTTCTAAAATTTGATAATTTGCTGATTGCAGATTTCATAGGGTTTGTGGATCTTTGCAAAATTTGTCAACATTTAGCGTGCAGTATTTTATAACCTGCATTTGTCTTCGTTCTTTCAAATTTTCCCTTGTATTCTTAAGCTACATTCTATAATTTTATGTTAGATTTTCTAAACCTCAAACCTCTAGATTCAAGTGCGTCTTTGATTCTCTATATAAGCACACTTAATTGTCAATGGTTTTAATAAACTGAAGTATAGTTATCAACTTAGCATTTGAATAAACCTTGTGCCTTCATTTGTAATATGCTAGTAATTTCATCCATAATCAATGTTAAAAGGTACAATTCATATACGCCTGTTGCAATTAGTAGTTCACTAACTATTCTCACCCCAGCCACTGCTCCACCACTTGTGTCTTTTAATAGGTTGACAATTAGTTTAAACTAATCTTCTTTTTGGAATTTGGGGCCGTTGCTGGGTGCAACATTAGAATGCTAGGACTGTCTAGCATGAGAATGCAAGTTCGAGTAAGAGAGCATCCATTTTGCTCAAATAATGTAAAATTTTGGGTCTGTCTCCGATCTACACCTCCTAGCACCCCACATTGGTAGGACCAACACTGGGTAATTGTGTTTTTAATCATCTTTCTCGAACCCCCAATATTATCTTCTAAAAGGACCTTCTATGAATATGGTATTTGTTCTTGTATATAGGTAGCTAGATACTTTAAACCCTTCACTCTTTTTTTTTTTTTTGGGGGGGGGGGTTGGATTTATAACTATTTTTTTTCCAAACCACTTGGGTTAGTTACATGAATTCTTCTTTCACCGTTATTGAATAGCTTCAAGATTCATTTTCTTAAGCATAGTTGTTAGTATGTTACGATACGTTTCGATATTGACATAAAACGATACATATCTTACTGTTGTATCTTTTTGCACTGTATACGTATCTTACGATACATTTCGATACACATGATACATGCGATACGGGTAATCAAGTTGAACAACATTGTTTCGACCTCTTTTTTGTTATTTTGTAATATTTATATGGAAATGTTTTTTTTTTCTTTGGCTTTATATTGCCTCTTTGTAACGCTTAGAAATCTTTTCTCAAACAAGGAGTGAATATTTTGAGAAAATGACGATGAGAAGTGAGCACATACAAAATGTTGAAGAAGAAAAAAAGGTGAAAAAATTGTTGGCATCTTCTAATGATGATGATGATGATAATATCGATGCCATTGAAATTGGATATTAAGATGCAAATAAGATGGATTATAAAAATGAATAATTTTGGACGTTGTCTTTAAATTTTAATATTGATGAACTATGTTAGAAACTTGGATTATTAAATTTTAGTTTGAAATTTGTAATATTTATAAATCTTGATTTTTGTATTATATGGAATTTAAGTTAATTTTTTTTATAAGCGAGTTGAAGTGTTATTTTTATCATTTTATACATTGTATATATATAATATAACACGATACAATATATTTGAAAACCGAGACAATTATGCTTGGGACATTTTTTCTAGTATTGTTTGGACCATACATAGTGTACGGTAAAACTAAAGAATATTTAGACGGCATTATTTTTTGTATTGTATGGACTATAGATTGTGGAATTTAATATGAATATTTGTTATGATAAGTGAATTGAAATGCTATTTCAATCATTTTTAACCACGTGTACATATATTTATATGTGTGTGTGTGTGTATATATATATATATATGTGTTAAAATTAAACGTATCTACGATACACAATATGATACACATTTTTTGGAAATCGATACGCCTTTCGATACACATTTTGACAACTATGTTCTTAAGTAATCTAACAAAGTTTTTATGCTGATCAATTATCTAGTGCAGTCCTAGGTCTTTGAAATGCCTATAAGTTCTAATAGTAGAATTTTTAAGTTATTCTCTGCTAAAAAGTGTCCCTTCATGGTTTTATTTAATAAAATATGAAACTAACTCTTCTATCTAACCTTAGTAATTTCTTCCTTAACATTAATGTTAATTTTCCATTTAATGTGCTAAGAATGACTTAAGTCCCTATATTTCCTTTTCCTTATCCTTGCAAGTTTCCCAACATTTTTTTTGGGATAAGGTTTTCCAATATCCTTTAGACCAATTTATGTACTTAACGAATAATACATATTATCATATGCTTTATACTTGCATCAGTTAGCACTGATACACCTAAATTCGTGGCCTTTTGTAGCAATAACCCTTACCCCTGTATTGTGGGACAAAAGAAAATCTGATAATTCAATTTCTTTTATTCTAAGTCTCTTCATATATTAAGTTAAATCACAAAAATTCTTAGTTCTGGTCATTAAACCTCTCTACAGGGAAATAGATGTCCTTTGTAACATCCAATGAACTTAATGGGAGATTATGAGTGGGATGTTTGAGCAAATTGATGCATGTTTTAGCAGCAATGCACAAGATAAAACACATGTCACATACAAAGATATTATATTTTCGGGTTTGTTGTTTATATTGGAAGCTAATATTGATTTCATTGTATTTAATATGAAGCGATTCCCTAGACTTCTCTTGCTATATTATAGCCTCAAAAGCTTCAAAATCTATCATTCTTCCGCTTAGTTTTATTTCATGGGTTACCAATTTGATGGCCAGTTTGATGACATTGGGAATCGAGGCACAAAAATAATTATCTACAATTTATGGTTTAATGAAGAGGGTGGTCTGGAGCTAGATTTTGACTCAGATATTGAGGTTGGTTCATTCCCTTTTCACTTCTTTTTCTTCTTGAAATATTTGTTTTATCCATTTCCAGTTTGGTGGCTTCTTGTGGCACGATGGTTGTAGGATATTTGTATAGGTGGGAGATGCCAAAAATATTGAGACAGGTCACTCTCGGATGGCCATAAGTGAACAACACCTTGCTAACCGACTCCATTACTCTCTCCGTGTAAGTATAGATTTTAGAATTTATATTTAAATTGTAGATGCAATCAACTCCTGCTAAATTTGGTTATCTGATTTCTCTGACTCTCTGTTAAGTATAGGTTTAGAATTTATATTTAAATAATGCATGCAATTCAACTCCTGCTAAATTTGGTTGTCTTATTTCTCTGACAATCCACAGGCATATTTGTCCATCTTGTATTTGCGAGTACCTGAGAGTTTCTGCATAATATTGCGTGGGCGAGTTATTGAGTATCACAATATTGCCTGTGATCTCAAATTTCCTGAATTCATCCTGTATAGACCTCAAAGTGGTGGATGTGTGGAGGTTGTATTAAATTACTGCAAACTTCAATTTTGGTTGGACACAGCCTTTATCTTTATTCTACAGCATTGTATTTTGTAAGCTTAAAATTCCACTCTACCCCTGCATGTCACGTGAATTGTCAACTCGATTCAACAATGTCTTTTATCATATTAACTCACGTGAATGCTGTCATCCAAAGCATACATACTTCTAGAGGAAAGTTGTGTCACTAAACTTTGTATTGGATGTTAGGAGAGTTAACTGCTGAAGATTGTATCTGCGTGTGTGTGTATAGCTTTTCATTCTTTCCTGTGTCGGTCCATCCTGCCAAACCTTATGCAGGTATCCAAGACCTTTGTGTGTGGTCCCCTTGATGTTAGTTACATGCCTAGCTTAGGCTTTAAATTTTGCTCCTAGTCTTCTGATGTTGATAGGATGCTTGTCCATATGCTTGTATTGCAGATATTTAGTGGTTAGTCTTTGGTTTAATCATGCAGGGTACAGTTGTAACAACAATAGGGTTCCTGAAGGAAGCTCCAAATGTGAATATCCATGGCTTCAATGTCTACCACAAGAATCGTTTAATATTGGTGATTTCTATTTTACTCATTTTGTTTTACTTTGTATTTGGCAATGTATTATATTATTAGCATCTGTGGTCAACTCTCTAATAATTAAAAATTTTGGAAGACACCAATTTATTAAACTTGTCCAATGATGACTAACCAAAGCTTTTTTCAGCTTAAAACATATAAAAGTTTTGACATCTTATTTTAAATTAAATTTTTTACTTAAAAAGTTGGTAAGATAGATAAATTAGTTATGAATTTAAATGGTTGATTATTTTGCTGGCTAAAACAAGGCATAAGTAAGAATATTACTAAATTTTCTTCTTAAGTGTTTGAATTTCTATATGTATTTCTATTCTAATAAGTAATAATATAATTGGTTTTCTTTAAAATATTACTGATTATTAAATTATAGAATTATTAATTATATACCACAGGGACATGTTGAGCCAAAAAGTTATTAATTATTAGTTATTAAGTTCTCAATTATTAATTATTAGAGGTTCAAACTGTATTTGTGTCCCTTATTCAAATTTTGTGCTCTAGTGCAAGTAGTGATTTGCTTAACATTAACTGGATATACAATGAAAGCTCAATCAAATTTTCAAACAAGTTAGTGAGTCAACTTAAAAGTGAACCAGATTATCTACTTGGTCAGCATTCCAAATACTTTGAACCCTGAAGGATTTTTTTTAATCTACTCAGAAAAGAGTCTTTTGTCCTGCAAATCCTGAACTCCAAAGTTCTAGTTGATCCTTGTGCACATTATTTATTGTGTTTCCATTGCCTCTAGTCTCTCTGCCCCCCCCCCCCCCCCCAACGCGCACGTGTCCCGTGCTCTCAAGTTTATTACTAATCCAGTGAGGTGCTTTAAAATGTGATGTTTGGGCACAACTGCAAACACTGATTTTATTTTAGTATGTTTGGTTTCTTGTACTTTTTTTATTCATTTAGTTTATCTATACTGTTCTTTTATTTATTCAACCCCTCCCCCCCCCCCCCCCCCCCCCCCCAAAAAAAAAAAGCAAGTCAATTGGCTTCATTGGATTTAAGAGTCTATTTGGAAATCCTTGAAATTGGTTTAGTTTGGTTCTGGACTATTTTAGTTGCCTAAAATTGATTGAGACCAATTCTATTTTCAACTAGCTTAGATTTGTAAATAGTTTGTCACATTGAATGAAAAACAAGTTTAGTTTGGTAGAGTTTGTCACCATCACTTTGTAATTTCATTCTAGGTAGCATGTGAATGGACGAGAGGGGAGAGAGAGAGCATTGACCTTTTATGTCTCCCAGAAGCTTCCCCTGTTCTCCATAATTGCATTGACTTTTTACATTCCTAAAATATTAACCGATTCATTTGCAAACCAACTCTTTCTTGTTTCTCTCACGGCCCTGATTTCACCCAGTATAGGGTTGAGAATAAATAAAAATAGTCATTTGCATTATTTAATGTTAGCAAACTTAGACCCATTTAACTGAACCCAAGGTATATCTGGTAAAGTCAGTTTTAGGCTTTCCCGAACAGCCTTGAAGAGTCTAGTGTGCATTTCGTATATTTGAAAGTGCATCAGTTGCATTTTTGGGTGGTAACTCAATAACTTGTAGTGGTTTAATTGATTAATTCTTTCTTTTTTATGCTGTGGAAAGCTGAATCTTTTGATTTGATATCCTTGGATATCCTGTCATATGCTTTATTCTATATAAGTTTTGGGTAAAATAAATATTTATCTCTCAAGCAATATGGCCAGTCATTGAGATGCCATGATCTTTAAATTGCATCGATTTGCCCACTAAGGTTTGGGGTGGGTAAATTTAACCGACCAAATTAATGGAAATGTTAAAAGACGATATCTTTATCACCTTTCAATTATTTTTCTTTGCCAAAGAAAAAAACTCATTCATTTGAAGTCACTCTTTCTCTCTCTACTCAAACCTAGTTCGACCGCCACCACAAACATCACCCACAACACCAAACACCCTACTATCTCTTAACATCACCACTAAATCTCAACTCACCTTCACTTTTCTCGATGCCAATGCCTTACCATCACCTGAAAATTTCCGTCAAAGGTACTCTTTATCATTGCCTAAAACCATAACTATCACAATTCACAACTCTCTCTCTTTTTCTAACCTTATATTGATTATTATTTTGCTTCCATTGAAAAACGACACCACCACCAACCAAACATCACCATCTACCATTGAACTCCCCCAACACCACAAGAGACACTCAAAACTTCCACTTGATCTTGTTGAGAGCTTGATATACATTGTTGACTCATTTTCTAGCAGCTTAAGGTTGTGGAACAATTGGTTGCCTAGCATGGGAACAGAGCTTTAATTATGAGAGGTCTTGGATTCAAGTCTCTCCATTTGCATTTCTTTACTATTCGGTTGGTTTGTGCAAAGTTGTATTTTGTTCCGCTTTGTATTTGTTTATTGTTTGTATGCTCCTCCATGTGCTAATCTGGGGTTGCATATGAGTGGGGGAGTGTTGAGAGGTTGATATACATTGTTGGCCTATTCTCTAACAATTTAAGCTTTTGGAACAATTAGTTGCTTAACAGATCTCATTTCTAAGCTTAGTGTCCAGCACAACCAATAAACAGAGACACTTCCATCGCTATTGTGCTGATAAGATCCATTAGTGCCATTATACTTTTTCAGTTTCTTATCTATGTTAGATTTTCCTCAACCCATATTGAGTTAGTTCCGAAGATGTTTGTAGTCTTCTGCATACCACGTGCATTGGTTAAGTTTGACAGGTTATGAACTTGTGATATTCCTGAACCATTATCTCAATCAACTTGGCTACTTGTGAAATTACTATCTCTTGTTTTAAAATTTTTTTATTCTTCATTTTTATGAATTATAGAAAGGTAACATAAGGAATTGTTGTTATTTCTTGGTTGATTTTCTAAGAAATGTTGGTTTTAGGAAGAAAAATTGGGTTCCATAGAGATTTTGTGGGTGATAGTCTAATATTGGTGGGAAAAAGGATGGAGAGAGAGACAAAGACGCATTTTTTTTTTTTTTGGGGGGGGGGGGGGGGGGGGAAGTTGGTGATGGTGGATGCAATTTGGGGTTGTTAATTTTGTGGTGGAGTTTGGCTTTGTAATGTAGAAGAAGAAGGCGAAGAAACAGTAATTTGAATCCTCAAAGTAGCAAAATCTTCCTAAATTTGTTCTTACGAAGTCATGTGCTGAAGGTGGTGTGTTTGGAATGTGGGACATTATTAACTTGTGGTGGAACTTGGGTTTTTAATTTCAGAAGAGCAAATTATACTTTGAACCCTCACTAAGGCAAAATTTTCCAAAAAATGTTTTTAAGAAGTCATGTGCATGTTGCATGACATAGTTAGTTGACGAATGTGAAATTGGTAGGAAATATATATTTATATAGTTTAGGGGAGTAATATATTCATTTTAAAGTTTGATGAATGTCAAAGATAGAGACCCACTATCCTAGTGTACGAGTATCCCACGATTGTGGGATTTATGCAAGGGTTAGATGTATGTAATATTTACCCCCATGAGTGGAGATGTTTTTGCAAGTCAAACTTGTGACCTACTGGATGACTATATTTTTATAATCCCTCCTTTGATGTTTATATCTTTTGTTCATTGCTATAATACCTCATCCCAATTCCAACTATCTATTGTGGGTTGGTTATAAGTGGAGCCCGCCCTTTAATTAAACCTTATGATATCATATATTTCCTTATTATCTCTACTAATGTTAATTTTGTGAATCCCCTTCTAGCATGACCCTTAATATGTATCATGTAGTTCTTCTTCACTAGGGCTATTATTGGTCTTTGCTCCATATGGCCAAATAGTTTTGTTTTCCCTCATTTTATTTATTACATGTACTACTTCTACATTGTCACACATGCATTCTTTTTTTCCCGATAGGTAAATATAATTTTATTAAAAGGCACCAAGGAGGTGCACCCGTATTAAAAAAAAACACTATGCCACTACAATCTCACCAGTGGATTCAGTTTTTAATTTTATATTTTCTTGTTTTCTGAATCTTTTTTTATTTTATTATACACCCATATCAACACCCTCATTTAGGTCTACTCATTTTTTTAATATGTTGTTTCTTAACTGTCCAACATTTTGTTTCATGCAACACTGCCAACACGGCTAGTCTAATAGCTCTTTTATAGAATTTGCCTTCTAATTTTCGAAGTATATGTCCATCACACAATTTGTTGGAAGCACTCCATTTCAACTATTTATGCTTTAAGTATAAGCATAACATCATCGCCAATCATTTCCTCCTTATGGGTAAGCAAACCTAATTCTTGAAATTTCTCCAAAACCCAATATATATTATATCTCTAGTGATTCTATTCTAAGCTTTCTCCAAGTATTATAACATCATATGAAGATCTTTCTTCATTACTTTATACTTTTCTTTAAGTCTCCTCAATGAATAAATACCTTCCATTGTTGTCCTTCCTGGCATAAACATGGCTTGATTGATTATTAGAAACAGTTGTTTTAAGTCTTAACTGGTTCATGTTCATAATTGATCCAACAAAATTTGTATGAATATAGGCCCATTAAATAATTGGTTCATGTTTCAAGTCTTATCAAGCCGCAATTACTCAACTCAACTCAACTTAGCAAAGCCTTGTCTTAACTATTTGTGGCCGGTTACATAAATCTTGTCTTACCGTTTTCCTCTATTTAAGGACATTTTCTTAGTTAAACTACACGTTATTAGGTCACAACTCAAGCATTAGGCCAAATTCTTCTATTAAAAAAGTGAAGTAAATCATAGGTCTTAAATAGTATCAAAATAGCCAATAAAAACAATGGAATTATGCAATCGAACTAATGCAGAGCAATGGGTCAATATTCCAAAAATTACAGGTCATTGCAAATTTGAATTTATGAAGATTATGCACTTGGGCAAGTTAGTTTGATAGAAGAAAAGAGGTAGATAAAGGGGTAAGTAGACATGTTCAGGGAAAGCTATTGAAAAAAGGTTTAATCTCACCTAAAAATGTACTATTGAGCCTTCATGAGCAAGGAACAAGCAACCAACCATTCCAAGAGATCTTCTAGCTGTCACCAACCACCTGGAGAAGAAGAATTGGGAGAAGAAAGGGAGAAGATGAACATAATAATAGTAAGGAGAATACCCTTAAGTCACTTGAGTTGATTGAAACACTTGAGTCACTGTTGTTGGGACACTTTTTTCTTATTTGTATATAAGATCAATGTTTTCAGTGGATTATATTGAAATTTATTAGTTGACAAAACATACTCCTAAAAAATTTATAAGGCTACTTATTGTTGACTTTATTATCATTTATCAATGAGGATCAATGGCATCAATAATCATTTTTTTGGGGGGAGGTGAAGGAGAAGGGAAAGGAAGAAAGGAGTCACTTTCCCTCAAAACCATTATATTAATCTACCCAAAAGTGGATGGAAAAGTACCACATTTATATATATATATATATATATATATATTTCTCTCATTTTATCTCTAGGAAAAGAAAGTCTTTTCTCTCAACCATTATATCCTTATATAATATATTATATCCTATATATTTTCCGCTTTAAACAATACCCTTCCTTTTTTATATAAGGATATAATGGTTGAGAGAAAAGACTTTCTTTTCCTAGAGATAAAATGAGAGAAAACAGTTTAAGGTGGTATGCTTGGTAAAAGATGCCCAGTAGATGCAAAAGAGACCAGTAAATGCATTGGTAAGGAAGAGCAACGTGGTTCTCATTAAGGGTCGTGCTAGGAAGCGGCAACCAAAATTAACTTTGGTAGAAATAGTAAAAAAAATATAATAGCTAAGGGATGGTCTTAAATAGAGCTGGAGCACATGACGAGGTTCATGTAGCCGACCCCAAATACTTGAGATATGGATTTGTTGAGTTGTTTGCTAGAGATATTTTTTAGGTGTTTGGATGTCCCATAAAATTAAACCAGTTAATTGAATTAACATAGCACTTCTATGATGCTATCTAAATCACAGGGACCATTCAACTTCCAATGGATTGTCCAAATGCCTTCTGTATGAATGTCACTAGTGCTCACTTTATTAAAAGAGGCATATCATAAAAACTTGACATCCTTTCATTTTTTCGTTCACAAATTCCTTTATTATTATTATTATTATTTTGTTTATAAAAGTGTAGATGTAAGTGTTAAGTTTTCAACTGACGGTGATGTACTTGCATCTCTGTGCTCATGTCTTCCTTTGCAGCCATTTTGGCGTGTTGTAAGCTCCTCGAACGGTAGAGGTAGAGGTGTTGTTGGTGAGAAGCCTTTAAATCGCTTATAACTTTTGGATGGTTTTGTTTTCATGGTGGTCTCCTCTACCCCCACCCCCCCCCCCCCCCCCCAAAAAAAAAAACTATTGAATTAGTGTTGAATGACTGAGTTTCTTTTAGGTGTTCTGGAAGCAAATTTTGTTGAGCCTACTCACAGTAAACAAGATTTTGAGAAAACTTCTGTTTTTCAAAAGCTTGAAGGCCGTTTGAAGGAAATGACATTTGAATACTGGTAAGCTATTTGTCATGCTCTGAAATACACAAACAGATTTTCGTATGCTCTGAAATACACAAACGGATTTTCGTATTTATTTACTTGCGGAAATCTTGCAGTAGCTGAATCAGTATTTAATTGTTGGCCCTCTGGGTTCTTTTTTCTTTTAAGGCATTTAGAGGCTTCTTGCTGCTGCAAGGAAATGGAATGATACTGCTTTTATTTACATAGAATTGGGATCGAGTTCATATCATTTGAAATGCATTTGTTTCATTGTTTCCCTAGGATCATCTTAAACAATGGTTGTCATCTAAAGGGTGTTATATGCATATATATATATATATGTATATGTATGTATTTACATGAGATTGTGAATTTGTTTCTTGAAAGGCTGGAGAGAACAAAATGGATTGATTTCATTTAACCTATGTGGTGTACGAACACCTTTAGTTTTGTGGCTTCTCAGCAAGGATGCATAATACTTAGCTGGTGCAATTTTGAACTTTGGCAGGGATACTCATAGCGGACTAATTGGGTATCATGTTACGAAAAAACCTCGGGCACCAGTGCCTTCTACGGGGTCATCCGATTGCAGGCCAAGTAATTGTACACAACAACCTGTTGTGTTGAACAAAAATTTCTCCGCTTTTGGTAGTGCAAGAGAAGCACTGGCATGTGGAGCCCTTCAGCATCCATCAGCTGCTTCCTCTGATAGATTAGTTGGAAGACTAGGTCAATCAATACCCAACTTACAAAGAAATTGCCAACAAGGTACATTTTCAAGTAGAATACAACTTTTATTTTGTTCATCACTAACATTTCTCACCTACCCATCACGTGATGTCTTGTCTCTGCACAGGAACACAATTGAAGAGGAAAGAACATGGTTATTTGGTAGAACCTGAAAAGGTGAAAAGGAAGGTTGGGATAGGAGCTGATGTATTTGATGCTGGGCCCAATCAAGCATTACAGGTTTGTATTGGGAATCCATGTAAGAGTTTCTTGTAATTGACCATTAGATTTGCACCTTCCTATCAGTTCATGAACTGTATGATGATGGTACTAAGCTTCGAGTATATTGTTGTCAAGTCATTCTGGTAAGGACCGGGGATTTGGCATTAATTATGAACCATTTTACTTGTACGTTTTCTGAATGCCCATTTGTTCACCCTGCAATTTCTCTTGCCTCAGATGATAAGAAACTCTTATCGTAGAAGGCTGTTGATCTGGGCACTTCCTGTTTGATAGTTTCATATAATTGTGCCACCAAATATTTATTTGGTGTAGAGACACTCTGGTGTTTATAACCTGGATTGCATAGATCCTGGTTTGTATTGAAGAATGAACTATCACTTCAAGCCAACTTGTGTGGACCATGGTACTTAGCTTCAAGTATAATGTTGTCCTGTCATTCTGGTAAGGACCTGGAATTTGGCATTAATTTTGAACCATTTTTGCTTGTAATTTTTCTGAATACCCATTTGTTCACCTTCAATTTCTCTAGCCTCAGATGATTAGAAACTCTTATCTTACAAGGTTGTTGATCTGTGCACTTCCTGTTTCATATAATTGCGCCACAAAATGGTGCAGAGTCTGGTGTTTGTAACCTGGACTGTACACTGTATTCATTTCTTACTCTATTTTAGTATTTTTTTCTTATCATCTCAATATTGTCATTTCAATTATACTCAATTTTCAAATATGTTGTTTCTTGACTGCCCAACATTCTATATCAATATAGAATGTGTTCTAGTCTTGTAACTGTCTTCTAAAACTTCACTTTAACTTGGCAAGAATTCTGCGATCACACAACACTCTAGAAGTTTCCATTTCATCCACTTTTCTCTGTTCTACTGGTAACGTCCTCCTCTACTTTGCCTTCCTTGCAGGACATTTTTTTTCCAAAAATTGGAAACCCTCACTCTTTGAACTTCTCATTATTTCAAGAATGCCGCTTTTACTGTATCCTTGTTCATTTGCATACTTGGGGAAATATAGAATTTGAATATATAATTTTGGAAGTCCATGATTGCTGACAAGAATCGACCGGAGAATGAAAGTATTTGTGGATCAAATACAAGAACATTTTGCTTCGCAAGTCAGTGGTCTTTGTTGTAGATCTCAACTGATTTTCTTTATTGGTAGTCATTGGTTTCTTAAGGGTCCCCAACCCCTTGTCGTCGCCCTGTAATGGTAATGGTCCTACACAGAAATCTAATGCTAACTCCTTTCATGCCTTGTTTATAGCCTGCCATTACTGCAAATCAGTTGGAAGATCAAGAGGCCATAAACCTGATGCGACAAAACAAAAGGCTTCGTGCACAGTGAGTATATTAGAATTTCTTGGCCATGTAACTGTTTTCTGATGAGCACACCTGCTCTAGGATTTGTGACCCAAGACCATATTTGGCAATATACTCTTTGGAGAGTTTGTAATATGTTTGTTTTGTTTCCAGATGCTTGGAATATGAAAAGAGGGAGGAAGAACTTAATATCAAGGTATTGAAAACAGCACGAATGATCATCACTTTTATGTTGTACAAGCCTGTACTTGGGTCTTTAGATCCATACTGTTGTTGCATCGCTTAAGCGCCTCCTTGAAAATTTCATTCTACAAGTATTCAATGTGTTTTAAGCACCATACTGAATAATTTATCTTTTGATTTTACTTTCTGAAGCACGGTAGGCAGAGCTCCATTTTTCAGGATGGATTAGTTGAGTATGTTTTCAAAATACATGGAATTCTACCTATTACAGATTTCTTAGGACTTGTCTCATGCATAGAAAAACCCACTCACTTCAAACGCTATATAAAACAAAATTGAATGATTTCATATTTGAATGTTGGTCCAACAACCTGTAGAGTGAACAAACTCTGGATTTGATAAAGTGCCTTGCAAATTTTACATGAATAAAAATGCTTGGCTCCTGTGCAGTTGGGGTTTAGTTCCAAAATTTGGAGTCTACAAGAACAAAATAATACTTGTTGAACTTCCAATGAAGGAAAAGAAAAATAATTACTTCTTGACCATTTAATGAAAATTTTTAATCTTTTCTGTGCAGGTGACTCGGCTTAGAAGTGAACTAGGAGACGTCCAACATGAGTATGCTCAGCTATTGGCTCAGTCACAATTGTTGGACAAAGTCAAGGGCGAAAACAATGTAAATACATAGATTTATTAGTCATTTTGTTTAAAAATTTGCAGTGTAATAGGACATAATGATGATTAGAAAAGACAAAAGTAGGATGCAACGGCTGTAGTCTTTTTTGTACACAGAGTGAGCAGACAATCTTCAATGGAAATTTCAATTGGCAATGATCGCAGAGAAGGCTGGTGTCTGTCTAAACAAGTCAATTACTCGATCTGAGAAGAAAGATATAATTCCCTTTAAACTCCGGACAAATCGCATTTAATGAAAGGTTAGTCCATTCAAGTGTATTTTTGTCTTGTATCACTGGGGAAAGAGAATTTGCACTTTCAACCTGTGCTTCTAGCAGTTCAATGAGCCGTATGGTTTTAACTGTCTAGCCACATGGGGAAAGTACTTTGAATGCCGGCACAACAGAGGAAATGTCACTGAAAATGGTTACTTGTTTAGAAAAATCTTCATTGTTGATTTATTGTACTCTCAAAAATATCTCATTCTTATTCATTATATTAGCCAGTGTATTTATTTTATCTAGATTGTAGATGCCCTAGTGGCCATTTTGACAGATTATTTACCCTTTGACTTAATATTTAATACTATTATTGAACTTGTTGAGTCGAATATAACCCTTCCCAGTTCTTGCAGTGTTCGTAGTCTCGTGAGCTGGGCTACCCCTTTTTTAAGGTAATTTTAGTGGTGATAGTTGTGTCAATGCTCAATTAGAGGTGTACATGTCATGCAGTACTTATTATTGTTTGGAAAAAAAGAAAAATTTATATTCAGTGAAGATAGGGTGACAAGCTTGTCAAAATTTTAGCCACATTGAATATTCTGGCTCTCTTGCTTAGCAGGTTATATTCCTAGTTATTCAGTTCTTTGCTTGTCCATTCTGTGTGAGATAGGATCATGTTACATTTGGTGAAATCGAGTAGTTTTGCACCTCTCATTAAGTCATATACTTGATATCTTATTTCTCGTATATCAAATGTCTCACCTCAATTGTCACACCTTATAGAAGAGCGGAGCTAGAATTTCTTTAGGGAGTTAGAATTTTTTTGGGTAAAATTTTAGGAGGGAATTTTTTTTTTTTTGAAGTTAGTGTGGAAGGTTTTAAGGGAAAAATTTTTTATTCTCAAAATTAGAGGGAAATTTACATGTATTATATATGTGTGTGTGTGTGTGTGCGCGTGCAAAATGTAAAAGGGGAAAAAAAATTAGAAGAAGATTTATAGTTAAATTTTTTATTTTTGGCAAAAAGGGTTGATGTAATTCCATCCTTACTTATAGCCCACCCGCTCAAAAGGGATGGGATTTACTAACGATGGTTTCATAAATGTTAGGTCTCATTTTTATGAGAGGACAGATTATAAAGTGGATAATTAAGGTAAAATGTCTATTATTGTTGACCAAATTTTAAGTCATATATATTATTTATCGTGTGTTCGAATATAATATAAAATAAATTGTATACGTGTCTAATCCATAAATACATGTTTTTATTAATAAAAGAAAGGAAATTACAAAAATCCCTATCTTGTTTTACTTGTTTTTATTTAACACAAAGATATCATTTCATGTGATAAAAATGTATTTTGTATCTGTCAATTGAATTTCAATGTTTAATATATGAAGGGATTTGTCAACTTTTAAACTACACTGAAATTATGGGGACCTACCCTTGATACTTTTAAATGTCGAATGGATGAGATAATTCTAAAATTTTAATTGATTTGATTTTTAAACTGTGATCTGGGAGTGAAAGGTGGCAGTTTTACAAGATCCAGTGGACATGGCCTTCAGGTTTTGGAAAATTACTTTATATTTTAGCTTGGCCCTCCCAGGATTTCTAAAATATCCATTAAGCTTTTAAACTTTTTTTATTTTTTATTTTATATATGAGCCCTTTAATCTTTATATTCCCCCATAATTTTACTATATTTATTTTTATATGACCTTATTTCAATATTTTATATATGACTTTTTCTATCACTTATAAAATTACATTAATTTTATTTTAATATATATGAAAGAGGCAATTTTGATAAAAAAAAATTCAATTTTGATCAATTGTTTTTTAATTTTTTCTACTTTTTTATTTTATATAAAAATAAATTTAAGATTTCAATTACTATTTATTTGGAAGTGAAAAAAAAAAATAATCAAATTACTTCATTGACACAATTTAGTGTAATTTAAAAAGTTTTAAAAAAATAAGTATTATTATCAGAAATATTAGATGCAAGTATAATTTGACCTTCAAGAATAGAAGAATGGGTGATTGTAGGTATCTAGATTCTATCCATTCATGTATTGTACACACACACACGCTTATATATAATATGAATCTAGTGTAACTTTTTGTGTAATTTCAGCATGAACTCGGGTAACATAAATGCCACAATTATAATGACAAATGTGTGAATGATTTAATTAATAAATAATAATTTTCTATATTAAAATATCTTATAAATATTTTTTCTAAGTGACCTTTCATCAAGTAAATCACCTTTTGAGTTCTGTAATAAGAATTTTAATTTTAGTGTAAAATTAAATAAATAATATTTAGTTCTAAATTTGATAGAAATTTTTTTTATTATTGAAATACGTGCTCTAATCATAATCTATCACACATACAATATACATGTGTTTTTTAATTTATTTAATTTATATTTATTTATTAAAATTAAATAATCAAATAAAATATATATATATATATGAGTGCATACGTAACACACTAAAACTATAATATGTACGTGAATAGGACCTGTACGTTTAGAACCAAACACCCTATTTTCAAATTATTTCATAGGTAAATAACTTAAATATTATATCAATTATTTGGGTCGATCACACATCAATTTTGTCACTCCAAGTCATTTTATTAAACCATTTCCTCAATATTGACATATCTAACATTTTGTAGTCATTTTGACAAAAATAGAACATAATAAAGAGTGTTTTTTATAACTTATCTTCCCACTAACAATGTGAGGGGAAAAAAAGGCCCAATAGTGCTTATGTAAACTTTATTGCCCTCCATTTATTTTCTCACTAACAATGTATAAAAGATAAAATAAAATCCAATAATATATATATATATATAGATATAGATATAGTAATAACTTGGATGATAAAATAGAAATATAGAATGTATGCCGACAATTCAAGAAGGTTAGTGTAATATGGAAATCTGACATCAACCTCTTAGAAACAGCAAAAGCACTTACAATTTATAAGCTACTTTATATGAGTCGATCTGCGCAAAATATGGCCGCTCTGCCCATCGAGGGTGTCGCATGCGGATGGAAGTTTTATGCGCGCGCGCGTATATATAAAACGAAACAATATTCATCAAATATTGATGTATGTATGTATATATACACACACATATATATAGATATATGCAAAGTACCATTAAGGAGGTCGTGTTACTTACTCAGGTGTTTTATTTCACATCCCTCTCTCAAAGGTCAACCCCATTAGCACCACCATGTCTACATCTATACACACACAACCACACACACAGACATACATGTACATAATACATATAAAAAAACTAGCACTAATTGGATCTCTTACTTACCCAGATGCTATATTGTCTAAATCTACAACTTTGTGTGTGTGTGTGTGTGTATATACATACATATATATATATATATATACACACAAAAAAACTAGCACATAGTTGGATCTAACTTGGGTGGTTGATGAACTTAGCCTGCACCCACCATCTGGCGGCCGGTAGTAAAAGAAAAAACCTAGAACGTACAATGAAATGAGGAGGAGGAGGAGGAGGTAATGGGGCTTTCATTAGGGTTTTGGGTTATATATATATAGGAATGTCAAGATGAACATAGTTTGGTGCTAGGGTTTGGGCAGCGGGCAGGTGCTGTCCAAATGAAATGAGTACGGGCATAGTTTGTTGAGAATTAACTATTAAACAATTATAGTTGCCATGCAACTTGCCATGTGGGTTGAACTTATCTATTTGTAATCTCTACTATCATCATTCTGCCCTGTATTGCACTTGATGTATGTTCACCATGGATCACCACAGGCACAGCCATTGCATCTTGGGACAGAAGGGTTCCAATTTGTTGGGGAATATTAAATGATACATATACATAAGCATATGTCTATATATATACCTGTATAATGCATTTCATGCAAAGGATCGAAACATATATATATATATATATATATATATATATTCATGAATAATACTCTCCTTATTCCAAAGTTTTAACAACATATATATTCATAAATAATACTCTCCTTATTACAAAGTTTTAACAAAAGCCGTTTAATAAATGATATAACATTATTGTATTAATTTTATTTTAAATTATGATATAATATATATTTACTGTAGTACTATCACATTATTTGATAAATAATTTTTGATAAAATTTTTTGGTCAGAAAAATATTACTCTATATTTACATAGAAAAATACCAAAAATTTCTAATTTATATATCTAATTGTATTCCCATTGTGACGTGTCGCAATCTAATACTTTAAACCTTACATGATGTGATTTTTAAAAATATTATGTAGTGACATATCATTGGAGATACAATTAAAAATTTCTAACGTTATTCATTTATATAACTTATATTTTCTCACATTGAATTGCCTTCTTTTTTTTATTCCCCCACAAAAGTTTATTTTTTTTTGTATTGAATATACAAAAAAGAATATGATAATTCACCTTAGCATATGAATTTCTTTTTGCTACATAATGTCACTTAATTTTCTTTTATTATTTGTCTGTATTTTTTAAAGAGTGATATTATACGTAACAAATTTTTTCATTCTTAAATATAAATTGTTGGGCCCACTATAACAAATGTCTACGTGACAACTTTTTTGTATCTTTGAGTGAAAAATCTATTGAAAAAAGCCCATAATATGAAGCTTTTTACTCTTTTTCTTTGAGTAATACTATCTTTATTTTAACATTTTATTTAAAAAATTTACCTGCTGACGTGGCTGTTTTTGGTGTCCAAAATAGAGCACCAGTATAGTAATAAAATAAAATGACAAAAGTTAAAACAAATATGCAAATAGACTGTGTTTTCTCCGCGAAGCATGAGCTTCGCATTAATTTATTTAAGAAAAAATATTAAAAAGTTTTTAAAATAAAATTTTTAATTTAAAAGTCTATGATATAATTTTTCTATCTAAATGATCCAAAAAATGAAAATATAATTAATACTAGTAGGTGACCTGTGCTATGCACGCACGGCTATCATGGGTCTCATTAACAAAAATAATCATGTCAAAATAATAAATTTAAGTAATGTATGTCCCTACTAACAAAAATAATACATCCGTTAAAAAAATGAACAAATGACAATCTAGTAAATAATTAATACATGAAGAGCAAAATCATTTATTGAAAAAGACGGCTAACTCTCATTAATTATATAAGTATACCACTACAAGAAATAAACCTTTTTGTAGCTCAAACAAAACGCCGTAAATAAGCTAAAAAACACTGCAAAAAAGTATTTGCAACGTTTATTAAGCAATGTTATAATCGCTGCTAATAATACCTCAAAAGGAATTATTTGCAGCATTTAAAATTAAATGTTGCTAATAATAAACTACTTGCCGCGATTACAAGCGCTGCAAATAATCATATATTTGCAGTGTAATTTTTAATAGTAGTAAATAATTATTTATTTGTGGCACTTTCAAACGCGGTAAATAATAACTTATTTACAGCACTTCTAAGCGTTGTAAGTAATAACATCTGTGCGACACTTGTAAACGCTGCAAATTGTAAAAAAATTTGTAGCACTTCTAAATGCTGCAAATAATGATTTATTTATGAAATGCTTATTACATAAAATATGAATTTTTAATCATAACAAATAAGAATAAGGAATGAAAATATTAGAATAAATGTTTTTATAATACTCATTCTATCGTACCAAACGTGACATGATATTTTACTCACTATTAATGTGGGTATTCATGACAAAAAGCCCTCATTTTTTCTAAAAGCGTCTTTGTGACACTTTTCGCCATTTAAGTATCCAAAATTCAAGAAAGAGGGGATGGATGGAGGACAGAACAATAAGGGAGGTTATAAGCCAATTATCTTCATCTCTTTATAATACCATGATAACGCAGGTGTAACTTGGTAATTTATATTAAAAAAAAAAAGAGTAATGCTAGTCTTACTTTTATATTTTAACAAAAGTGTTTACCTTCATGAGTTGACAGTATTGTATTGGTTAGATATCACATTATGTCACATTCAATATGTGATATTCAGCTAATACAATATTGCCAACTCATGAAGGTAAATATTTTTAGCAGAGTTTTTAAATAAGTGTAGCATTATTGTTTGAAAAAGTATGAAATGCTATTAAAGCATTAAAATATTTGTAATGTCTTTTACTATGTATTGAAAAAGACGCAAATACCTTTTAGCTAGTACTGTTGGAAGTGGACCCTTTTCGGGGTTGTCACTTGCAAACTTTATTGGGGGAAGTGCCTTGCAAAATTGGTCCAATGGGCTGATGCTAAATAAACAAAGCTCGTTGAGCCTCTTTGTACATTCTACTCTTCCTCCATTGTTGCTCTCTTCATTCTTACTCTTCAAAAGGACTTCTTGAACATCCACATGTTAATAATGGTATGATAAAATTTAGAAACAAAAGATACAATAGGTGTGGACAAAGGACAGGGGTGAGGATTTCTAAGTCAAGTGAAAACCCTCAGAAATTATATTATTTGTGGGAGAATGAGAGATATAGGAAGTTCATTGGTTTTTGGAAAGCCTGAAGACATCCACATGCAAAAGGCTACATTTGACAATACAAGGACTTCATATGCAAGTCAAGAGCAGGTTGAACTATGAGTGCAAGTGAGAGGCCTCCAAGTTAGAGTTCACAATTGGAAAGCTACCAGGTTGGACTGAAATGTATAATGCTAGTCAACATAATTTTCTTTGAAATATCTATGGCCCTGAGAATATTTTTTTATAGCAATGTTGTTGTTAAAGGCGAATAAATTATGGGTTATGCATATGTAATGATGTAAAAAGACATGTGAATTAAACATTATTGAAACCCCAATTGACTCACAGAAGTCCCAAGTGACCAATTAAACCCCTAATTGACGAAGATTTGTGAAAACCCCAATTTGGCTGATATAAAGAGGAAGCTAAATGCTAATAAATCATTATTAAACCCCAATTGAGTCTGGTCAAAACCCTAATTACAATCAATTGATGATAATTAGTGAAAATCCTAATTTTCTCCAATCAAGCTCATGCAAAGCCAAATAATGATCAATTAAACCACCAATTGATGAAAATTAGTGAAAACCCTCATTTTCCCACCAAATTAGTCACATGAAAACCTTAATTGGAATAAATTAAAACCAATTTATGGAAATTTGTGAAAATCCTAATTTTTTTTCCCAAATCACTCTCATACATACCCTAATTACACTCATATAATGAGTAAATAGTACCTCATTTTCTTTTTTTTCATCGATCCTCTCTATGGCTTTGCTCTAATAAATCACTTTACCATGTTGACAGAGATCAATTATAATTTTGGATTACTTCATATGGAGATCAAAGATGACTAAGACAGCTGAGAGAAATAGATGAGAGATAGGTTTCAGGTCTTTGTGTATGAAATGGACGAAGGAGATGAGAGACATAAGGTTTATTATGTCGAGGATCAATAAGGGCCCTAAAAGAAATATATGAGAGAGATAATTATGTCGAGGATTAATGAGAGTGCTAAGAGAAATATATGAGAGAGGCTAGTGTATTACACTATGTCCTTGAGACAAATTATGCCCTTCACAGTGGTGCTTACGTGTCCTTGGACGATTGTTTCTCAAGATACAATAATCAAACAACACGCAGAAGAAACACTATAATTTGTGTGCTTGGAAAATCAAAACTTGTGTTGAACTCTTTATGTTTGAATAACTCACAAAGTAACTCATATGGATGCTAACCATGTAGGTAAAATTCAAACTCTTATGCAATGAGGGGCTTAGGGTTTTTTATAAAGCATTCGTGACTGTTTGGTATAGACACGAAACTAAAAGATGCTTCTGTTCATGGTGAAAATATACACATGTTTGAACTGGTGTATCAGTTCGTTGAAACGCGAACAATCATACATGAGAATTGATACAATCGTTTGAACTGGTAACTGATATAATGGTTGAAAAATTTAAATACATTTTCTCTAAAAAATATATATATATACAAATTTGAAGGGTGCCCCTTGGGGCCCAAAACCTCTTCTAAGGTAATTGTATATATACTCATACAAATCTTTATATCCAACCAATGTGGGACACGAGATTTTCACAAGGTCTTGTTATCATATTCAAGTGGTGATATTTAGAGTCATTTTCTCATTCTCCCTAATGATTTTGAGCAATCCAATATATGTTCTTAATCTATTCATGGAGTAGAATATGTTTTTATGTGGACCCATCTTAAATAATATGTGAGTCCCACTTTTATTTTGGTTCAAAGTTGGCCAAAAATATGTTTTTTTAAACCCATTTTTCCAACAGAATAGATTATGAAGAATGGCCTCTGCAGAATGAATTTAGAGTATTTGGATGAGAATAGCTTATTAATTGTTTGGTTAAAATTGTTCAGAAGTGATTCTAGAACATGAAAATCCATTTTGCCATTTAAGTTATTGAGCAACTTATGATGGCAGAATAGCTTGTTCTCGCAAGCGATGAGATTATAACCACGTAATGGAGCAATTTTTCCCTTCAAAGTTCAAGTATGAATGCGGGTTCAAATCTGTGGACTATCATTTTTGTTAAAAAATTGCCAAACGGGTGTGGGACTAACCCTTGGAGATCAATGGCCTCTTATATTTTAGAAGAAAATGTTTGATTAATATTAGATACTCAGTATTATTATATGGACTATGGGCCATTGAGGCACATTTATGTTGTCGAGCTCAGAGAAAATAGAAGTATGAATTACAGTAATACAACCATGCAACCATGGCTAGCCCTTTAATCAACACAAATACAGACATATTCAAACCAAAAATGAATGTTTCTTTAGTCTCTCAAACTAACTGAAGTCTATAAGGTTAAAAGTCTCTAATGTTTTACTTTTCTTTAGCAATTGAGATCATGGTATAGAGCCTCGTTACATATCCACTTTGCCATAACAGGAAAAAAGAAGTACAAAGAAGTGAACAAATAAAAAGAATTACACAAAACCAAAAACCCAAAAGCAAGATGAGAAACCATTAACTCAAACCAATGAATTCTCCATGGTTTCTGTTTCCATTTTGAGGTTGAAGATGCAAGTTGTTGCAGAATTTCGCTTATCTTTTGAAGGAACCAATGCCATGGAGTTCACTCTCCAGTACTCATCTCCATAAACCCATTTCTCTTCTTCTCTTTTATGTTCATCTCCGCCAGTGTCCGAGCTTGAAACCATAACCTCTCTCCAATTACACCACATTCTTATCATAATATAAAGTAAAATTAAGCATATCACTGTAGATGTGAAGACAATAGCCACTATGATCCCTGCAACTTCAGTATTTGAAAGATACTTTTTCTCCTGACCCAGAGATTCCAAACAGGATTCTAATGGTGGGCCACATAGCTTGTCATTACCCAAGAAGGAGTTGAGAGGGAATCCTGAAAAGGTAGAAGGAAGTTCGCCATGGAGATGATTATTTGAGAGGTTTAACATGTGGAGGCTGGTCAGTTTTCCAAGTGAAGATGGAACTTCTCCTTGGAGTTGATTGAAAGAGAGGTTCAGTCTTTCTAACTTCACAAGATTTCCAAGAGAGGAAGGAATTTCACTGGTAAGATGATTTTTACTGAGATCTAAGATCACTTGCAATTCAGAAAGTGTTCCTATCTCAGATGGTATTGAACCGGTCAAGAAGTTCTCGGAGAGCCTTAGTTCATAGAGCAGCTTACACTGCTGAATTGTGGAAGGAATGGACCCAGAAAGGTTGTTTCTTTGCAGATTAAGAACATTCAAAGAAGTGAGATTTCCAATCTCCAGAGGGATGTCACCAGAGAGTTTGTTGCAAGGGAGAGAGAGCTTAAGCAATCGCAAACAGTTCCCAATTTCTGCAGGTACTGTCCCATGGAAATTGTTTGACGAAAGATCTAGCTCGCCTAGTTCTTGTAAGGTCCCTAACCAAGGAGGAATAGTGCCTGAAAATTGGTTATAACTGAGTAGGAGGTGACCAATTTTTTTACAGTTTGAGAGCTCAGGTGCCAGCTCTCCTGTGAAATTGTTGAATGATAAATCAAGAAAGTTGAGCTCTGTGAGCTGGCCAAATTCAGAAGAGATGTTGCCAGACAGATGATTGTGTGCAAGGCGAAGACGGATCAGATTTTTGGACAGGACTAGTCTAGAAGGAATGGGACCTGTGAAGCTGTTGTTCGTCAAGTCTAATACCTTCAGAGAATTTGAACCGCACAGTGGAGAGATGCTTCCACTAAACCTATTGTGAGAAAAATTAATGATTCTAAGGTTTTTCAGAAGGGAGAGAGATTCAGGGAGAGGACCTTTAAAAGAGTTGTTGTAAAGAGTAACAAGGAACAGCTCTGAAAGGAATCTAAATGTTGGTGGCAACGATCCTGAGAGTTTGTTATCAGCCAAAACCAATCTTTGAAGCTTTTTGCAGTAGCCCAAGCTTGGTGGGATAGGACCCGACAAGTCATTCTGCCTCAGTTGAAGGAAAGCTAGATTCGTAAGCTTCCCAATTGTTGCAGGAATGGACCCCGTGAAGTGATTTCCAAAGAAATCAATCTCTGTCAAGCTCGAGCAGTTTGTCAGCTCTCTCGGTATACTTCCTGACATCTGGTTGTCATAGAGGTATAGAACGCTTAACCTCTCTAACTTCCCAATTTCAACTGGAATACTACCTGCGATCATGTTGTCAAACAGATAAAATGTTTCCAAATTACTCAAATTTCCAATTTCAGGAGGAAGAGTTCCAGAAAAGCTGTTATTGTTGAGCAAGAGATCAGTGAGGTTCTCTAGTTTGTCCAGGCTGGGCGGTAGCTCTCCTTCAAAGTTGTTGTTGGAAAGGTCTAATTCTTGGAGCGACGAACAATTCAGTAGCTCCATGGGGAATTTTCCAGAGAGCTCATTTTGGGCAAGAAAAAGTTGCTGCAAATTTGAAGAGTGGACACACAGGTTGCTGGGAATACTACCTGTCAAAAAATTATCAGTCAGAACAAGAACTTCCAGGTTCTTTAACTGGGTATTGAGGAGGGTTATTGTTCCTGTGAGGTTATTTCTTGACAAGTCAAGACTCTCAAGCTGACTCAATTGGTTGAGCTCTGAAGGGATTTGGCCGTTCAATCTATTCCCAAGCAAGTTCAAGTACTTCAAATTGGAGAGATGGCCCAACTCCATTGGAATTGATCCAGAAAGGCTGTTATTGGCCAAGTTCAAGATTTGGAGCTGTTCAAGCTTTCCCAGTGAAGTGGGAATTTTTCCTTCCAGCATGTTGTTTGATGCTGCAAAGTTTTGAAGCTCTGCACAGCCACTGATCTCTTGCGGTATGAGGCCACCGAGACTGTTGTTCTGCAAATCAAGAGATTTCAGAAGCTTCAAATTACCAATTTCAACTGGAATACTTCCATTCAATTGGCAATAAGCAAAACCCAAGACTCTCAATTCAGTCAAGTTACAAATGGTTGGTGCAACTTGGCCCGTTAACATGTTATCGCCTATTCTAAGAACTTGCAGTCTCTTCAAAAGACCAATCTCTGCCGGAATTTTACCAGAGAGGGAATTTGAATAAAGCAACAGCTCCCTTAGACTTTGAAGCTGTCCAACCTCAGGAGGAATTGAGCCAGTGAGGGAATTCATTGAGAGATCAAGTGTCTGAAGTGAAGTGAGGTGCGAAAACTCGGGAGAGATTGAACCTGATAGTCTTAACCCAGACAGGTTCAGACCAAGGACATGGGTTTGATCATCTGAACATGTCAGACCATTCCAGGTACATATATTAGCTCTCGGAGACCAGTTCTCAAGAACTCCAACTGGATCAAGTTCTGATTTTATTCTCAAGAGCCAGTAGGAGTCTGTTGAATTATCTCCAAGAGTAACTGCAAGAACAGCAAAAAGTGCACAGAAGAGGAGCATCAATCGACATATTCCAATGCTACCCATTTCAGAACTTATGATTAAGATCAATTTCAGAGTGAAGTATTAGACACCCAAATGAAAAGATTGACAGTCTTGTTACTCGGTGAGCTTGATTCCATGTATAAATTGAGAAGAACAAGAACCAGAAAAAGAAGCCCAAGTGCAGGAGAGCACGAGATGGAATTGGAATTCAAGGAGAAAACTAGAATGAGAGAGATAACACGGGTTTATTATGCTGAAATGGTGGGAGCTTGGAGTTTAAATAGTTTCACTTAAGTAGGCCTGCCTAATCAGCTTGTAAAGAAAGTTAATAATAAATAGGCATGAAAAGTGATAAAACTTTAACCACAGGTTTAGCTTAATGTAAAATTGCCATCTCTTTTTTACCCTTTTCAGTTTTTGGCTAAAAGGCATGGCATTTTTCTTCTCAAGGTAATGATAGAACTCTGCAGCATGCGCAAGTAGCTCTTGAGATGGGGAAGTGTATAAAGATAAGATAGTGTGATGGATGGGTATTGCTGAAAAAAAGAACAAAAAAGCTATGGGAGAGACCCACTTGCTTGATTGAAAATTAAAGAAGTGGGGCTCTCTCTAAGGCTCTACTTTGGTGGTGTTTTTAGATTGGATCCCTGCAATATATATATATATATATATATATATATATATATATATATTGTGTGCGTGTGTGTAATACTTTTTCAATTTATATTGAGAAAAGTTATGAAGATTCATGGAATCTATTCCAAAAAATTAGATTTGATTTGACTTCTAAGAGATGTTGTCAAATTCACTTCAACAACTGCCAACTAAATAGGTATAAACCCATTATGTTATTGAAGTTATTGGATGCTTCACAAGAGCATCAAAGATGATAATTTTAGCAACCCCTATCATCAGATTTCCTTGATCTAGCTTATTGTGCTAGCCATTAGCAGAACTGAAACCCTAAAATCAAGGATTAATGGACAATAGAAAGATCCAATAATAGCCAGATTGAAGAGCCGCATGGCAAAGCAAATTAATAGTCAAATGACAGGCTTTTTCGTGTGTGTTTCATTTCCACATAAGAGCCTGAGCATCAATGGAATGACTAGGATTACATTGTTCTTCTCCAAATGTACAAACCATATCCTAAAGGTTTCCATCACCTCAATGAAAGAATAATGAGAGTTTATTCTCACATAGTCCAACATCGGATAAGCACTAGGATTTTCTGGAGCTTATAAAGCAGTTGCGGTACCTCCACTAAGCAATTTTCTGGAGCTTATGAAACAGTTGCGATACCTCCACTTAGCAGACTAGTCTTTTGGGTTGGAAACCTGGACTTGTCACAGGTGGTATCAACGCAAGCCCGACCGCGTATATAGTGTCACGCCAAGCACCCTCACCACCTCGTTGGGTGGACGGGTAGGCAGGATGGTTTAACCACGACAAGAGCGTATATTCGAGTGAAGGAGAATCTCACAAAGTCTCTCTGACTGTGACAAGAGTGGTACCTCCACTTAACCGGCTAGTCATTTGGGTTGAAGATTTGGCCGTAATAATTTGTTTTGTTTTGATATCCCAGCCTTCCACAATTATTTTTTCCTTTCCGTAATTTTATTGGAATTATCTTTTGAAATTTATGCTTGAGACTTGACAAATCAAATCTCATCTTCTTCAACCAAATCCAACCTAATACCAAATTAAATACAAGAAGAAAACAGAAGAGTAAAACAACCCCATTTGATTAATTTCACAGTTGAGACCGGCTTCATTTATCAATGCTAAAAACCAGAATAGAAACAAGCCCATGTGAAGTTTGGTGTAATATATTCAAAGAGACGTTTCATTTGCCCATCTGTGAAGTTTGGGCCAATTAAAATTTTAACCATGAGAGAGAGAGAGAGAGAGAGAGAGAGAGTATTCCTCTTTAAAAAGATGCCAAGCACATCAGGACAAAGAAGTTCACTTCACAATTGACAGGAAACATGCATCTAGTTGGCTTTCATTGCTAGCTTTATATCTTTCACCTTTGCTTAGTTTTTCTGGTTTCAAGCAGAGGCAAGTAATGTGAGACGGAAATCCATTAAGTTTCTCCCATCAACATTCCCAGACAAGGAAACAGAAGTCTTCACTTTACTGGACCAATGTTACCCAAGTGCTTGGTCACCTTCTCTCTCTCTCTCTCTCTCTCTCTCTCTCTCTCTCTCTCCACCACATGCAATATGTGACAAATACCTCAATATATGCAAATGTTTATGATCAAGAATTCAAGATATGATCATTTCTCATCTCTTGAATAATAAACTTGAATTTGGCTAAATACCCATTTAACCCTTTCCTTCTTTCTGCCTTCTACCTACTTCAGATAAAGAAAGCCACATTGCTGAAAGTAACATTTCAAATATCTTATATAACTGATTTTCATCCAAAACTCCTTAAGAAACTTTACTCATTCTGTAGAGAATTTTTTTTTCTGTGTCTTCTACCTAAACTGAGCTTTCTGTCTAATCTTCCACTTGAAGTAAAGGAAATAACATAACCAAAATCCCAACTGCTCTGGAATTTAGAATGAAATGAGAAGATGGTTGAGATTAAAATATTATGAAGTAAGTATCAAAGGGTATTAAATAAAAGACATAAAGCCAAAGGAGAAGGTACATTATTGGATATTTTTAAAATAAAAAGATCAATGATAATAGTAACAATTCCAATAATAGATTACAACAATGGTTTTTTTATATGAATTGTCAAAAGAAATTCCTTCTATAGCTAGAATGATCACATTATTTTCCTGAAATATAAACTGATCCGGAGGGGACAAAGGGGGCCATGGGCCCACCTCCCCCTCCTCCCAAACTTTTGATATTTTATTTTTTATTATTAATTTTTTTAGAATATTTTAATAAAATAGGACTTGGCCCCAACCCCCCAAAAGTTTTTTATTTATTCATATGAATCTTCTTAAATTTTAATACTTATAATTTCGTTTTCTTAACTAAAATTTTTAGATCCGTCACTGCACCCAAGTATAATTACCCAAAAAATAAACACCGCCCAAGTCAAACTATCTGTTGATTTTGAGTTTTAATAAGAAGATTTAGTTGATGTGTATTAGCCCTACCACTAAAATGTACCGGTTAGTGTTGACTTTCTTGTCTTAAACGTCAGTAATTTACTATTGATTTGAATTATAAAAAGTTGACTTTGGTTTGTCAGCTTTGTTTTTAAAACTTGCGGCTTTGGTAGCCAACTCTTTCTAGATGCCCCTTTATGCCTTTCATCACTCACTCACAATACTACTGAAGAAGGTATAGTGGAGCCTCCATTTGGTCAATATGGGCATCTACTTGCTTCATGAATCTAGTTAAGAAGTTGTTGGTTGATTATATAGATACAAAGAACGGCAACAAGAGGAGTAATCATAACAATGGATTCAGCATTTAGTTGGAAAAATATTGGGGAATAATTTGGAGGAACTTAAACACCAAAATGTGAGAGCAAGAGAATTGAAACACGCAAAGGAAAGAAAGATGTGTTAATAATTCAAGATTTTCAAAAATAATGTAGGACTTATTGTTGTGCGAAAGCAAGTAAATCAATCTCAAATAAGAAAAATAAACAAAAAAATAATAAAGAAGACACATGATATACATAGGTTTCACCAAGATTGCCTACATCCATGAGTAGCGACGATCAATCCACTATGTATTGAAGAAAATATAAAAAACAAGACATACAAACCTGAAATTTCCTATTCCCTTTTCATCCTAATGGACAGCGACGATCAATCCACTATTGGCTCTCTTTTCATAAGAAGGATCCCTAAAAAACAATACTCTTATTTATGCAGATTACAAAATAAGATACAAACTGGGTCAAAAATACCCATACAAAATGGGTCACGAAATTTTCCCTTTTTGGGTCGCATCGGGGTCACCAACAGGTCATCTAGGCTACTAGACAACCACCCAACACCTATCCACTGTAACGAGATAATGATGGAATAATCTGCTATTCTTGAATTATATGGATTTCGCCTGAAAAACTGCACAAAAAGGAGAGGAATAAAGCTTGTAAATTTGTAGTTTTCACCTGGCAGCACTGAAGGGGATAATTCTACACAGCTAAGCCCCAGGTACAATAATTTTGGCTTAGTTGAACCCAAATCTTTTTGGAAACAAAACTAATGGAAAACTGAAACTTAAAAACTTGTTTCTCTTCTCATTTCTCTCATCATCTCTGCAGCCAAAAGAAGAGAAATGAAAAACCTGGAGATTTCTAGAAAACAACTCTTAAGAAAGAGGATTCCATTATTTTCATACATGTGAATAGAAGAAGGGAATAGTCAAAGTGATCAAACCCAGTGAAAGGGCAATGCACATTGATGATGGAAAAGTCAAAAGGAGATAGCCACTGCCTTATCTAAAGGACAAAATCATAGGAAGAAGGCCCCTAAGAATGAAGATACGGTGAAAGCAACATAAAGCAAGTGCTAACAAAAAATTTCTAGCCGCAAATCGAGTGGCTAATTCAGAATTAAACTAAGAGTTCAATTCAAAATTGAGTGGGTATAAAGAAAATCATGTTAGAAAGGAGGAAAATATGCTTCATTCTAGAGTTGCACCATGATTGGTCTCATTTTAGAATAATTACAATGCAAGTGCGGGCCTCCTTATTTAGAATGGTGTCCCCTTCCTTTTGGAATGAAAGAATTGAAAGCTAAATTAAAAGGTTGAAAACCTAAATCATCCTTTAGGTTTATCACGAAGGCACCCAAGATCCATGTACCCTCGGTTTCTAGATGGGGCCGTGTTTGGTCATGAAGTTAAACCTTTTCTGATGTCAGCATCAACCATTAATGTTCTTAAGGAGAATGACTACAGTCTAAGCTATCAAGATTCAAGCCCATTCAAATTGCAGACTTTCATAAGAGCATCTCCAAAAGAGGATGCAAAAAGGGAGCCATAAACCCTAACTACTAATATGCCTCCTATTAACCTCTTTTCTGCACTCCAGTAGTAGGGGAATCATGATTGGAAACATTTTGCCTCCAACTAATGAATTGTGAAGGATGGGAGGCAAATGTGCCTCCAATGAGGGGAGGGGAGGGGGGGAGGGAGAGAGGGGAGTCAAAATTTGGAGGGAAGCCAACTGAAAGAGAGTGGTGGGAAGAGAGAGAGAAGATAAAAATAATATTTAAAATATAAAATAAATATTTACTTTGGCTACCATTGTTGGAGTACATGTATGCTAGTGGAAGATGCATAACACTGTAGCATGCGACAAATGAATTTTTTGCCTCCAAAAATACCGCTCCTTCTTGGAGATGCTCTAAATATCAGCTGATTTTAGGTTATGTATTGTTTGCTTTACTAAATTACTATAGTTTATTTTAAGATATCAAAATTATCATGAAACTAGCCTCTTTTAGAGTACATAACATTACTTTTCCCCAATTTCTGTGGTTTGAGTGGGATGACACTAATGTTAGCAATTAGAGAGAGAGAGATGTTGCATTACAAAAGGTTCTTTGAAAAACACAGTATTTAATAATTCAAGCAAAAAATGTTTCTCTAAATAGTCCTTCTAGCCCAGGTTCCTGTAGATCATTTGCTTGTTAATTCCTATATAGGATATTTTATTTGATTATTGTAAATCACTAGTTTTCTGAGTTTGCAAGTAATTATTTTTGTACCTAGCCTTAGGTCCAGTTATAATGTTTAATTCAAGCCACTTTTTCCACATTTTTGTTAAAAAATAGTTGTATCTTTTCCTTAATTTTTTGAGTCTCAATTGTGGAGCTGACAAAACATCCACCTTTTCTCGGTTGAAATTGTTCTACATGTCTTTAAAGGCATTTCTAGTAAGTAATTACATTAATCTAACAGATTTCGGTTATATTATGAAAGGGTGATTAGTTAAGGAATCAACATACCATGCAAGAAAGCACAAATGGGTTAAGTTGAAATTTTATAAATAATTAAATAAAGAAAGGAAAGAATAAAATATTACATCAAGAAGTGGAGAAAATCAAAATATATTCACAATAATGAAGGTAACAGATATACAGATTCTAAAATGAAAACACAAACTGCCTAAAGCAAAAACCATATAGACACAGCCTTGGAACTAAGAAAAAGAAGTGACCCCAAAATTTAGAAATCCCAACAAAAAAATAGAGGTAAAAACTTAGCATCTCATTGGCTGTCTCTGTCTTCCAGTAAAATGCTCTGTCAGTGATGATTGAATGGGGACGATCCCCTGCTTTGTAAATGAAATATATAGCACTAAGCATGTTGCAACTAAAATAATACTACAAATTAAACAAAATTTCAAAATGAATCTGATTCACCTTTGGTATTAGATTTTTCACAGCAATCTCTCATAACAAGCAAGTAAAGGTTTAGGAGTCTCAGTGTCAAGCTATTGCTAGTGTGCTTAAAATGTGCTGAATGCTGAACCCATTTCATTTCACATTCTCACCAGAGCAAACCAAGCCAGCAACAAAAATATTCCCACCAGTACATGACCAAGCCAAACACAAAAAGTAGGATCCACAAGATTTATTAAGCTATCTCAATTAGACTCTGTGGAAATGTTCTTCTCTACAGAGTGAGATGATAACTTGACCAACCTTGCTGTGCAAACTCATGCCTCACTGCTCGGTCATGGTGGCAGAAGGAAAAAACCTCATGAGAAAGCTTGAGAGCGACCAGATGCAAATCAGCCCAAGGAATTGAAGGACATTCAAAAGTGTACCCAGTGAGCTGTTTATTGCCAAGTTGTGCGATGTCATCTCAGCTCCTCTCACTGTGAATGTGAGGGCTGTCACCAGTTGTGCTGCTCTATTCAGTTGGTGCAATCTATAAACCTGTCACTCATCCAAAAAAAATGCCTACTTAGTTTACAGATGAACACTCCCACCCACTCAAAGATTTTAGAATGTAGGAGCATATTTCACATATGGAGTCTTGTTAAATAAATCATAACACACATAAGACAGCTAGAACCTCATTGTCAACAATATAACAGTTGAATTCGTCAACACCAGGCTGGTATATTAATACAGAATTCATGTATAAAGTTAAATGTGTCGAGTGAAATTTTATTGAAATAAATGCATTTTGAACCCTTTCAACCATGGGAAAGAAGATGTATTTATCAGACCCCAGTATGCTGAATGAGCTATGCATGCAATATAACATTAGTACCCATGACACTTTGCTGAGTATTTACTATGTATGCTATAAAACATGAATAATCCATGAAATAATTTCAACTAGAAACAGAACGGTGAAAGAAGAAAAAGAAATCAAATTAGTAAAAATCTCAATTTTCTCTACTCTCTATTCTCTATTCTCTACCCTAACAAAGATGCCTCAACAAAGTTAGTTGAACTAAGTCATTATTGTCCTTACTTGAAAGATAATGGGAATGACAGGCCATGAAGGTGACTTTGTATATTTTGCATATTGCTCAAATGCAAACTGCACAACAATACCAACAAGGTATGGGGCAAGAGTAGCAGAAGCTGCAGGGCCAGTCCATGGCCATACTAAACCCATTGTCACCATTGGAATTATGAGACTAAGTACCAAGACAGCAACAGAAGAGATTCGGGGCCCCAAATGAGAGACAGGGTTTCTATTATTTGCAGCAGAAGCTGGCTCAATAGGCCTCCATAACCGGTCAACCAGCAGAAGAAACACCGCAACCCCACAGTAAAAAAGAGCTTCCGTAAAGAACAGTATGAGAAAATCTGCAGATACAGAATGAAGGAATATTGAGAGAATTGAGAGAGAAACAATTCCAGTAGCCTAAATAAATACACAAAACGTCATTGCCGGGGGATTGAACCTAGAAAACTTAAGCAAGCATAACAAGAATTTCTTTTTTTGTTTTGTCAAACACAAAACCGAGCAGGACTTGGAGCAGTGTATCTATGGGCCAATATGGTAATATATCGTTCCTTGTTTCCTATTTCTAGAAGGGTCTTTATTTTCATCATGTTATTATGTTTCTTTGGTCCTTCTATTCACTGTTTCAAAAATTCACATGCACTAAATCCACTATTTCCTCCTGCATTTTCTTCTCCTCTTTCTAAAATAAATTAACAAATGCGCTAGATGGCTAGAGCAGTCAAATAATTCATCGTCTGTAAGAACTTGTTCATTTGCTAAGATTTCCAATCTCAAAGAGTTAAGACTCCAGTGTTAAATTTCAAAGAGTTGAGTTAACTAAACAGACCATGTTATGTCAATCCACTCTATTTTGAGCCACAGTTCATATTAATTCATAAATGTTCATCCTTTCATTTGTTCTGAAGATTGCACGTATACAATCATGCTTCAAAGTCTTGCTATTCAATTGGTCATCTTTCTTCATCCTGTGCTGGACCATCTTCAACTTTGATAACCCATTTCTTACTAAGTTAATATGGTCTCTGCCTAGTCCTGGGCACCGTAAATCATCTTCCATATAACTCAAAGTTTATGCATACAATTATCAAACATCATTAACCTTTACTAATACCTTCCGGTCAAATTATTTCTTCATAAACATTATCTATGGTCTCAAGTTTTCCTCTCTTTCATTTTATCAAATTGGATGATATCAGTCATCTCCTGCACAGATTGTCATCACTTATTAAACTGGTCATTGAATGACTTCTGATAGCTCATGAACGATAAACCATCCAAGAAAATCAATAAATCAGCCCCAGCACCTGAGCGATTCTATCTACTACTTCCTTTGGCTGAACTATTTATTTTATTCATATATTTATTTACTTCACTTATCAGATTAAAAAAAGAAGGTAAATAAGCAGCAGTTGTGGGAAACAAGAATCCCACAACGGCATAAGTGTGCCCACCTGTTAATAGAGAGTCCTCAAATACAGTAGAGAGTATCCTGCGCAAATAAAGTGAGGGAAAAATGAACGAGGCTACGAGAACAGCTGGACCAACAAACCATAGTAGATTGTTTTGACTTCTTCCATAGCTGGAGACAAGGCTTTCATCTTCTTTTTTGTAAGGATGATTATAAAATGAGATTAAACCTGGTTTGCCTCCACTTCCTTCAATATGGACATATGAACTGTTTACAGGAGAAATATCTTCAGTGAGAGCATTATGCTTTTCTTGCTCAGAAGCATCTAGGTTGAGCTCATTATATGGTAACTGATCTTCAGATGTAGCAAAAAGAATATATCGCCTCTCTGGATACCTTTCCTTTATCTTCCACATTCCATGTATGAAATGGCATGACTTCACTACTTGCAATAACAAAAGAAAATCATAACAAAAAAACGACATAAATAGAGTAGAGGTAAACTGTCTAAAAATAATACACTAGTTCAGAAAAGAAAGTTCTAAATCTAAGGTAATGACTCATCCAACTCACCAACCCCTTCATACTCAGACAAGTGGAATCAAACCTTGTAGTGAGAGTCAACTGGAGCGAAGAGGCTCCCCTATCACTAAGATTCATATTAAACCCACTCAGGTCCATCCAAAAGATGTCAAACCCTCGCTGCCCATTCAAAGACACTCGGTTTTGCAGCTAGCTAAATTGCAGCCTTGATCTTTGCCAAAAGACTGATAAAGGTATGGCTAGACTGCATCCTATAACACAAGATTTCAAACCTTCAGTAATTCTTAACGAGTTATGAAAGCTACCTCTAGCATTTCTCAACTGCTCCGCATTAAATTGTTGGCTGTCAAACAATCCTCGTGATAAGCTCATCTGGAGATTAAAGCATCGGAATTTAATGTGAGGCTTTCTTCCGTAACGAACATTCTGAGATAAGTGTTTAAAATAAATAATAATGTTAAATCAGATATTGAACCAAAGAAAAGAAAGAAAGAAAACAAATAAGAGAAAATCTTTAATAGAAAATGAATTTAGTCTAGTATCATCAGAACCTTGATATATATATTATACGCGCGCGTGCACAGACGTCACATATATATAAAAGGAACAAGCCTAGAAAAGCACAAAGAAAATTCTAACAAATGTTCACTCTGTTTGTTTGAACAATGGTAGCAGATTTACAGAGGAAAAGTAAATAAGGGAAGTGGGTGCTTCATATTTTCAGAATCTATTTGCACAGACTTGCAGAGTTCACAGCACCTCTCATAATCTGGATGGCATTATTGATAAAACTATATCTGCAGACAGAGCAACTAGACGATCAGGAATGTCACAATAGGAAACTAACAACAAAATTCTCTTTTGATAATGTTAAGCCGCCAGGGATTCTGGTTGGTATAATCAGTTGGAATTCATTCCTGGTCAGTGCAACTGTGGATAAAGTACTCCTGTTCAAGAGATTGTTAGACACTGCCAACGTAATCAAGAGGCTCGGTGCACTATTAAAGCTGACCTTTGGAAGGCTTATGAAACGGCTATTAGGTCTGTACTTTTTCAGTTGCAGGAGGAGTGGCAGTTCCCTACTCAGATAATTGCTTAACTGAATACCTACATTACAACTCTGAGGTTTTCTGTAATACTGAATAAGAAGGCTGATTATTTCAAAGGGAGTCTTCATCAGGGTGATCCCTTTTACCCTATATATTTTTTCGGTCATGGAGTTTCTCTCTGCCTTATCTCAAGTTCTGGTTAACCAAAGAAACTTCCACCATCATTCAAAGTGTGCAGCTCAAAGGCTTAATTATTTGGTGCTTTGTGGACAACCTATTCATTTTCTGCCAAAGAACATGGTATCAATTTCTACAGTCCAAAACATTCTGGAGGAATTTCAAGCCATTTCAGGTTTATGAGTTAACAGAGATAAAAATCTCATTTGGTTTCACTGGTGCTGCCAGGGATGCAACACAGTATAGTCTCAGTTTGTTGGGAATTAATGAAGGTTCTCTGCCTTCTCAGTATTTGGGGGTTCCCTTAATCACAACATGATTGTCCGGAGCTGATTGCAGGGCTTTGGTTGATCACAATACTGCAAGGACAAAATTTTGGACATAATGAGCTCTTTCCTTTGCTGGTAAGAGTCCATTAAATCACATCCATATCATTTAGCATCCAAGCATATTGGAGTCACATGTCTGCGTTATCCACCAGAGTTGTGGAGGGTATTGGAAGTGTCCTCAAGGATTCTCTGTTGTCTGGGTAAAAAACTAAAGCTGAGGTGGAGTAGGTTGTGTTATGTAATCCAGCACATGTAGGATCTTTATTCTCAGCAGCAAACAGTAATTAAAGGCTTGGAGAAAAAGAAACAGTTTAGGAAAAAGAGATTTGGAAGGTTTGAATTCCAAAAGGTTGAGACAAGGAAATCCTATGTCTCTGTTTCTTTTTGTAATTGTTATGGAAGCTTTGAGCAAGATGATGGACAAGGCTTTGGGGTTTCTTTTAGAGGCTTCAGTCCAGGGAAACAGATGAGGGATAAGATTGGTCTTATTTGCGGATGACACTATCATTTTTTGCAGCGCCGAAAAGAATTAGTTGTGCTACTTGAGATGTGTCCTTTGTTTTGAGGCTGTTACTAGCTTGAGGATCAATTCGAACAAGAGTGAGATTATTGTTGTGGGGGATGTGGCGAAGGTGGAAAAATTGGCATGTAATTTGGGTTGTAAGGTGTGTCACTTCCCATCAGTTTGCTTAGGGTTGCCTTTGGGGGCTCCCTCTTGATCTTAGGCTATTTGGGACTTGGTGTTGGATCGCTTTTAGAAGAGGTTGGCAGCATGGAAATGACAGTACCTATGGAAAGGGGGGAGGATCACGTTGATTACGAGCACTTTGGCTAGTCTTCCAACATACTTTGTGTCTTTGTTCCCAATATCAGTAGCAGTGGAGAAGAGATTGGACAAGTTACATGAGACTTTTTGTGGGGTGGTAAGGAGGAAGAGAGAAAAATTCACTTAGTTAATTGGGATTGTGTTATAACCCCTATTCGGGAAGGTGGATTGGGAATAAAGAATATAAGGATTTTCAACAAGGCTCTTTTGGGTAAGTGGCTTTGGCGGTTTGGGTGGAGGAGGGTGCTAAATGGAGAGATCTCATTATCACTAAGTATGGGTGTGAGCATGGTGAGTGGTTTTCCTTGGAGGTTGAAGTGTCTTATGGGTTGGGGTTGTGGAAATCAATTCGGAAGAGGAAGGAGAAGTCCTCATTTGAGATTTCAGATTGGAAACGGGATACGAGTGAAGTTTTGGGATGACATTTGGGCTAACGATGTGAGGTTGAAGGAGAGATTTCCTCTCCTCAATCAGATTGCCTCGGATCTAGGGGCTAGGGTGGTGGATTAAATTTCTCTTTTGGGGGAAGGTGCTATGAAGACCCCTTGTTTCAAAAATTTCCATGACAGAGGGATGAAGTTCTTGGTCTTGTGGAGTTATTACAGCACTTTAGGCCAGAGGAAGGGTTGGGGGATTCCTTGTGGTGGAGAGCTCATAGTTCAACAAAGTTTACTGTCCAAACATACTACGGGGAGTTGAGTAGAGGAGAGCCTTTTGAATTCCCTTGGAAGATAATTTGGAGTTCAAAAGCCCCTATGAATTTTTATTTTTTTTGGTCTATGGTATGGAGATCTGTCTTGACCATGGAAAATCTCCAAAGGAGAGGTTATAACTTGGCTAGCAGGTGTTGCATCTGTGGTAAGGAGGAGGAGACTGCTAACCACCTTTTCCTTCATTGCTCATTTGTGAGGAAAATGTGATGTATTTTATTCTCTCTTTTTTTTTTTTGGGGGGGGAGGGGGAGGGGGGTGGTGTTGGGTTGTGCCAATGCTTCTAGATTTTTTGAGGATTTGGCAGGGTTTCCAAGGGGTTTGTGAAAGTGGTGTGGAAGCTTGCTCCTTTATGTCTTTTGTGGAGTCCGTGGAGAGAACAAAATTGGAGAGTTTTTTTATGAGGAAGAGAAATCCCCCTAATAAGGATAAATTTTTAAAATTGTTATATTTTTGAATTGTAAATTCATACCCCTTTGTAGATTCTTTTTTTAGAAATTTTTGGAAGTAATGAGCCTTTAATGCAAGTCTCCTTTTGTATATGGGTTTGCATCTGTGGCGGCTTTTATTTATACACCACTTGCGCAAAGAGAGAGAGAGAGAGTAGAAAATAGAAGGAAGAAGCCTATGCAATCACATCTAGATTCTTAGGCACTCATACCCAAAACTAGTTGAACTCTTTATATAGGAAACTACAACTTGAGGACCAAGGGAACTTGGTGGCCAAGTTTGACTACAAGACTTGGGCCTAGCCTACTTTAAAAATACAAGTCATATTAAATCAAACATACAAGTACAATCAAAAACCCAACATGGCAGCCCACTCTACAGCCCAAAACCCAAAATTACCAAATATCCCTATAAAAAAAAAAACATAAAAACAGCAATATAACTTAAAGCTAATTAATCTCCTGGGCAAGTTCTACTTTAGAATATTGCCAAATAACAATAGTGACCCTTGAATTTGAATTTCCCCTTCTCTTATAGTATTTTCGTAATCTTACTGGTACATCATTTGCATCTATAAATGAGCGAGGACTGGGATTATGTAAAATCAAGAATGAAGTGAGGCTTCTATTTCTATGCTAAAACATCTTTGGTACGTCTAATCTAGGAGGCCTACTGTGTGGGTATATTCGGTGCAGAAAAGATGATAAAGGAGAGAATTTCCTGGCAGGTTCTAGTGCCTAGTGATTGTTCTTGGTAAAAAATATTTTGAAGTTCACAATAGAGCTCAATTTTTAGTGAACCTTAAAATTGGAAACGTTGGGAACATGCACTTATGGTTTGATTGTTGGCGTTATTTAGACCTCCTACTGCTTGTTATGGGGAGAGAACTAATCTATGATGTTGGATTAGGCCATTATGATAAGATCAGTAGCAATGGATGTGACCTATTACTAATTCAACTAAGCTGATGAAGCTGAAGTCTGGTAGCAAATCGAATGAGCACCTTTTTCTTTTTCATCTTGACAATCGGAATGAGCACCCTTATATTTACAAAGATAATTTACCAAAAGTTCTAGCTTGGTAGGTATTTCCTCCACCTCCCCATATGGGAGGTTGAGGGTTCAAGTCCCTTAAGGGGTAAAGTGTGTGTGTGATTTACCTATCAAAAAAATATTTCCAACGATAATTCTGTAATTTCGGTCCCCCCCTAATGATGGAAGATTCCATGTAGTTGGAAGTATCTGCAAAATCCTCTGCACTAAGTATGCAGGCTCGTTTATTATGGTCTAAGCATCACATTCCTCTTCATTCTTTTCTGCTCTGTTAAACCCTTAAGAGCGCTTAGCTATAAAGGAAAGGATTCCAGGAAGTGTGACTCTGTCGCATGATCACCTCTTCTTCAACTGTTGATTTATTAAATTATATGGAATTAAGTGTTGGAAAAATATTGCTGAATCCGGAAAGCTGGTAGTTAGGATCAGTTGGCGATGTAATTGATTATTGAACATGAAACTCAAGTCCAAGGACGGAGCCAATGAAGGCTCAGGGGGGTCAATCGCCCCCCCCCCCCTTCAAATTTTTTCATTTAAAAATTTTCTTGTATTTTTTGAAAAAATTTCAACCATATCCCTTTAATTTTTATTTTTGCCACCCTTAGATCAAACTTTTTCACAATTACCCTTTCTAAAGTTTCAATATTACTCCCTTTTGTTTATTATTTTCAAAAAGGGTTGTTGTGAGCAATTAAGGAATGTCACACCTGTAGCTATTCGACCAAACATGAAACAACTTAAAAGACTAATACATCATTCATCTTAATCCAATGGGAAAAAAAAAGCCTTTGTATCATGACTTCCATCCATTATTAACGGCCCAACTACAAATATGGAAGCTTCCTTAAACAAATACACCAAATCTAATAGGAGATCAATGGATAAATGATAGTTTGGTTGTATATATTGAAAACATTTTTAATATCATCGAAGGATAATTGTGAATGTGTTATACATGATATTCTAACACGATGAAAAAATGTATGTTTTTTTAAGCTCTATTGGAGGGAGGATGTCATACACAACCTTTTTAGGGAGGGATTTTTTTTTATATAACTTATAGTTTTTTTTGTAGGTCTTTTTTTTGGTTTGAATCTTGTCTAGTTTCTAACAATCTATATATCAACGAATATAGTTACTTAGCAAAAATATCATCAATCAACATTAAATTTTTACACTAATAATTAAATATTAAGAATAAAGTTTCCCCCCCCCCCCCCCCCAACCCAAGATAAATTCTTGGCTCCATCCCTGCTCAAGTCATTTCAGAACTTGATGAGAAGAGTGATTAGCTGCTTCAGTTTAGCCTGTCTAGAAAAAAAGATAATTTTGAGTATTTGAGAATGAGTATCAAGACAAGGGAACTATTATTCATGAATCAGAACACAGCCAGAGATTTATGTGACATATCTGCAGTTCATAAAAGGGTTTTGGATAGACCAACTCCTATACAGATTTGTTATCAATGGCCAATCTCTGTTGTTTGGTGTCATTCTGCTATACTAGTTGTGGCCAATGTAAGAATCGCATAGTGTTGCTTAGGAATTATACTTATAGATAGACAGCATAGTGATTTGGTAGAATCCTAACTTTATCTGGTTGTAGATATCTCTCATTTAAGGGGGTTATGCCTCCACAGGTTGACCCTCCTGTGATTGGTGTGGATGGACTTCTATTCCTAAATTTTTCTGAGTTCTATAAAATTATTTATTTCCTTAAAAAAATATCTGATTTATAATGGTAGGTTGAAACAAGTATGCGTCTCATCAATACATAGTACTAGAATATGAACAATCTGATGAAAAGATAAGGCATAATGTGTTTTGCATTTGTATAGGAAAGAAAATGAAATCCATTACTTGCAAATGTAGGAAAATGGTAAAGTGAACCAATGCTCTAACTAGGATAAGTTCTCCATTATCAAGATCAGCCCAAAGGCCCAAACTTTATGAGAAAGATATATTGCATTAATCAAATCAACTGATCCAGGTTCATTATTCGTGACCCGAAGAGTATACAGATGAAGATTATTATATGACATAAAAATCTCTATTTGCAGTTACGTATCCCAACGACGTGAGGCTGGCAATACAAATTCTCCAGCTGCTCAAAGCAATTCCTTAAGATAAAGAATACTAATCAAAAAAAAAACAATGGAAAGAAGGAAAATTCTAAAATATGTCCTCACTAAGCATATCCATGTCATCTTAGTCAAAGATGAAAAACTATGTATGGCAGAGGAAGAGATCACCTCCAATGAAAAAACAGAAGAGAAGCAATTCAAAAAAGAATTAACATATCAAGATGAAAATGCAGAAGGAATGGATCAGTGGGCCATCACAAGCTGCTGGAATCAACACCTTTTGCAAGTTTAAATAGGAAATCCAAAATCCAAGAGTTGTGGCATTTCAAAGACACAAAGGATCAAGTATCACTGTTAGAGCATGTATCTCCAAGACCCCATAGCACCTATCTTGCCCAATAAACTACTTTAGAAGTCACATTCAATGCTAATAGAGAATGCACCATTCTCAACCATTTCATTCAAACCCCATCAATAAAGCAAGAAGTTTTACACACATACACACAAAGAGTCCAGTTTATAACTTTATACACGAATTTAAGTTCATAGGGAGTGTGAGTCTTGGAAATTCTTTCATATTTTACAGGAAATTTTGCCTGAAGAATGTACTTGGTTAAATAATTCATTCAAGACTTTTGAGTTTAAACAGATTTTCTAATATCATGTGGAGACATGATTATCATGAAGTTGCCAATGAAAACAAAAATAAACCATCTCTTGGCCAAAAAGGGAGATGAACCATCATAGTATTTTCAAATTATATATTATTCATATTTACATACTGCATTCGAATGCTCAAAAGCTCATCCTGAGGCCTAAATTTATCCATATGAAAGCCCTTCTCTTCTATAAGATTTTTACGCATTAAAATATATATATTATTCAAAGTCTGAAAAAGAAACTGTACCATTCAAACTAAATTTTCAGTCAAAAGATAAGATATAATAGAAAACAGAGGATTCCTCCTTGTGGCTACAAAAAAAAGAGGGATATGAAGTTGAAGGCAATGCAGGCCATTTTGAAGACCATAAAAAGAGAAAAAACAGAAAAAAGAAGCACTACTATTGAAAGGATAGACATAATTTCTCTAGTTCAATGCAGCATTTGGATTCCCAGATTAAGATGGAGTTGACTGGACTTAAAGTCTCCAATTCCAAATCTACAGGTAGGAAAAACTTATATAATATGGGTTCAGAATTCGGAAAAATTCTCTATAGAAGATATTACAAAGACTAGAATAAGGAATAACAACTGGGAGGTGTTATTTGAAATCCATTCAACATGGAAGTCAAATCCCAAATCCAAACATGGGTTTTGAAACGCACTCTAACAGAATTACAGCTCAAAATTGGCGAAATGGAAACAGTAGATTTTGTTACTGGCCCAAAATTGTTGGAATGAGGTCTTGTGCAACTAAATTGAATATGACACCAGAGTACAAATTAACCACTCCAAAATAACCTTAGTAACTGTATAAATCTATGAAAAAATTATTATACAGTCTAACAAAGCAGGAGCATCATATTGAAGCCATGGTTGACGCCTAGTAAACAGCACCGCAAAATTTTTGTAACCAGCTACAGATATATGATATTTGCATAATGAACTGGCAATATACATATGTCCAGAATCAAATACACATTCATACTCACCAATCCAAAAAAAGAATCAGATACCAAAACCACCTCTTCCAAATTTCAATGCTTATGATATTGCTTAGCTATTAAAAACCCTAACACGCAAATATTCATACGACTGAACCAGAAACTTTCCTAGCAAAACGGAGAGTACACAAATAATTCAACCAGCTGCTCTGAGAAATCAAAACAGAACATACCTGCAAACTTCTTCTGGATTGAACAGGCGAAGAAAGAGAGGTGGCTACACAAGAAAACGAGGAACCAATTTTAACTGCCATAGTTCAAGAAATAGAATAACCCACCAGTCCAATCTGTTAGGGACTCAAGGATTGCATTTTGATTGATTCTAACGAAAACCCACTTAGTTTGGAGGAAAATTAGAGATACCCATTTGGTATTTCTTTCCTGGAGAAAGTTGGGAAGTGGTCAGAAAATGGAGGAATTCGGAGATTCAGAGGTATGGGTTTTGGCAGTAGCGAGGAGGGAGTTAATGAAATAAAGCGGCTTCTCTGTTCTGTCTTGCTTTTAGGCTTTTACTGGCAGTGAATTTTGGACAACCCCGCCTCGTTCATTTGTCTGGACACTGGAGCCATGGCTATTCAATTATATAGATTTTTATTTCATTTTTTTTCTTTCCCCTTCCTTTCTTTTCTCTCTTTTTTTTTTCATTATGAAATGAAAATAAAACTAATAACAGCTAATGGAAAAGTTGGCTCAATTCTTAAGAAATAATGGAATTTGTGTGAAAATGGGAGTTAAAAACCTATTTGCTAGCAATTTTTTAAATAATTATTTTGTATTGTTCACAATGAAAGCTTGAAAATGACTAAAAAACACATTTGATAAAGCTTTTTGAAAATTATTTTTACGAAAACTTCCTAACAATTTAGAAACTACTAAAAAAAAAATTTGCAATTTAAAAACCCAAATTTATAATGAAAGAAAAATGCCATTAACCATCCTTCCAACGGCATTTCCAAAGACTCAGTTCATTGGTTGACAGATATCAGATGGTAAAAAAATTAAATTTTTTCGTGTTATCATTAAATTTTTGCCGATCACTCATCGTCTCTCTCCTTTCTCGGCCAAAACCCCTCACGTAGATGTGTAAAACTTTTGGGCTTTGCCAAAGCCGGGCCACTCCCATACTTGTGGACTAGGAGGGGCACGTCCAGCAAGATAAGCCTAGGCTCGGCTTGACCCGTCATTTATCTGTACCATGTCGTGCCTACTTTTTTGTGTTGCGCCCATGCTTTGCTAAGGCTGGCCCAGCCCACTTTATACCTCCACCACCACCACCACCACCACCCACCAGAGAGAGCCAAATGACTACGATTGATCCAGAGCCAAATAACTACGACTACGTGAAAATAAATTGACAAGAAAAGAAACATTACTATTGAACCGGAGCCAAATGACTAAGACTAAGTGAAAATAAATTGACAACGAAAAGAAACATTCATTCAGTGAGTCGGCAATAAAGCCAGATACAATTCCATCCCATCATGGAACCTACATAAGAGCTGGGGAATTTAAACAGAAAAATATATGGAACTCATCCGGCAATAAAAACACAATGCGTTAAACAATTACAGAATTTGACCTGCTCAAACTACTAGTGATACTCAACTTGCTAAAAAGACTTCAGAATAACCCCCGTCGCAGAGTGGGTTTTCTAGCTATCTCAATCTCTGCCCATTGAAACAATTTCAAAAAAAAAAAAAAATTTGCCCTCAAAATTTTAATGCCATCTATCTGCTCTCAGCCAACATTCACAATCGCGAAATCTAAATGAGATTTGCCCTCTTCAGAAACCTGATTATTCTGCAATAATAGGGCCATATTGATTCCACATAATCAAGATACTTCTCCACCACCCACACTTGCAAATCTTTCATCTTTCTTTTTGATAGGTCTTTGTAGTCTAAGTTCTTAACGTCCATCACAGGTTGCCAGAAATAAGCTCGAACATCTTCTTTGAGCTTACCGCGAGCAATATAATTATAAGCAAATAGGTAGTACGCAGGCAAGTTCTTGACTACCTTAACTGTCTGCTTGAAGCAGAAAACATAGAGTGCACATATGCCCCTAAGCATCTTGATATAAAGTGCAACGATCAAAGGCCCTAAAACCCACAAAGGGGTCAACTCCTTCGAAACTTCAGCTCCATAAACCACATTGATGGCCAGGTACCAAGGGATGCTGCAATTACAGACCAACAACATAAGTAGCAAAAATATTTGATGGAAACATGCAGTAGGAGTCAAACCAATACTTGGAATCTTTACTGTTGTACTAAAATCTGTGTGTGTGTGTGTGTGTGAGAGAGAGAGAGAGAGAGAGAGAGAGTTAAACTGTTATACTTACAATATCAATAAAGGAATTTTTACTGTTGCATCCAGACCCATAAAGTAGCACCAAACTGCCTTTAGAATCACATTTCTTTGTTTCTTTTGTGTCCCATTCTGCATTTCTGATATTTCGTTTCGAGCCGGTCCCTGTAAAATTTCATCCACTATTTGATTCGGTGATGGTGTGCGCAACAGTGCCAACCAATTCTTGAATAAATTTTGTATAGCCAGAGATCCTGCTATTCTCTCATCTGAATCAGAAGTATATGAAAGGGGAACATTCTGCTCCTTGGGAGATTCCGTCAAGGTTTCTTCACTCTCTTGTGGTATATAAGAAAGTTTGACAGAATTCTTGGCAGACTTCGATCCGCTTGATCTACCCCCTAATTCATCATTTTGAGCACTGCCTTTGAACGCTGAAATTCTCAAAGGTTTTCCCTTTGGTCCAGAGACAAGAGGAGCTCCTATACTGTGGAAACAAAACTGATTTATTTGAGATTCATAAAAACATGTAGAAAGGAAGGGGAAAAAAAATTCCTGCAAGATGCAACAACGAGACCTTGAACAAAAAGCACTGAAATATATCACAATTTCATATGAAGTTAACCCATAAGACAACCAAATGCCCCATGAAATAAAAATGGGTCCATTCAGTTCTATGCAGAAATCAAGTGACTGGAAAAGATAATTGGAAAAATTAAATAAAAAAACTAGTGCTTCAACAAAGATGATATAAAAAATTTAATTGCAAGCAATGTCATTTCTTAAAATTCTAAAGATTATCACATTCTTTGTATGAAATAGACTCATAGTGACACAAAAATAGATAGAGAGAGAGAGAGAGAACTCATGTTAGATGGTATGCAAGAAGCAAAAGAATATTTTCATTCCATCAATTGTACAAACACCACCTAAGAGCAGTTTAACGTCAGATTGTTCAAATTTGATAAAATGATAAATTACAACGGTATGAAGGAGCAGATGTAAGGTCACAAGCTGACAGCATGAGGAATGATAGCGTCAGTTGCAAGTGACCGTCACTCGCGATCTGATTGGCGCATGCGCATGATCGCGTGTGATATTGGCACGTGTAATGCACGCGCCAATCAGATCGCGTGTAATGCACGCACCAATCAAATCGCGAGTTTCCACACTCGTGACTGACGCTAACATTTCTCCTGACAGCAAATAAACAAAACTCCAGTAATTTGACAAAGTTGACTTGGTTTGGTAACAGAGAAATAATGCATTTGATTGGTATGCAGGTACCATTCTGAAATACTAACTCAGCTTTGCTTATTTTACAATAATGCTCAGTTGAAATAACATGTACATGAAGTACCAAAAATTTTCATCCAAATGAAGATTCACCCAAAGTTTAAAAAACGATCCCACTATCAAGATTCACCCATTTTCACTCAATTGCATCGACGGCCAAATGAAACTCTGAGCATGATACCTAAATCTTAACAATCTCAAAAGACAGATTACATATAGCAAGAGAGACATAGCCAATCACGAAATTGTCCATGGAAAAAACAGTGGCAAGTCTAAAGATATAGCCAAGTCTAAAAAAGATCCCATTATCTAGATTCACCAAATTCTCATTGAATTATTTTTCCAGCCAAATGAAACTCTGAGCATGATATCTAAATCATAACAATCCCAAAAGACAGATTACATATGGAAAGGGAGACAGAGGCAATCATGAAATTAATTTTCCATGGAGAAAAAAGAAGCAATACGAACGTAAGCAAGGTAACCTCTCACCTTAAACAAGACTTGCACTTCAATGAGAGAAACCTATCTGTTCTTGCAACTACGTGAAGTGTAGTTACAAACCGTTTCAATTTCATCCCTCTGTTCCATGGTAGAGACCTTGAGGGAAATGTCACATAAGAACCCTGAAAAGAAATCAACAATAACATGTTCAAAATTCAAAGACTGAGCTGTATAAATGCAATTTGGGGTTAAAAAAGTATATCCAATGCAAGCTGATAATTATCTAAAATAATGTATATTCTCAAAACTTTAGTGAATATTACATCAATAAAAGTGATAACAACCCAGCAGTGTTGCAAAAGAATAACAGAATGCCACACACACACACACACACACACACACACATATATATAGATATATATGCTGATAGGTAAATTTAATTCACAAGCACCAAAGAGGGCAAAACTCAGTAAAAGATGAATATACAAAAAATCAAAGAGCACCAATTTTTCCATATACCCTACCCTACATCCAAATGTCTAAAATATACAAGCTTCCACTCTAAAATAAAAGGAGGACAACGAAATAATACAAGTCAGTGCTTCATTTACCTGAATATGATGTGTTACCAACGCCATTATCCACACCCTAAGCACGCAATCATTTACCCTGAATTTTCAAAATTGCACCGAACACTGCAACCATGGCAATTCAGCAAACGAAATACATCATGTAATGTCAATAATTCATTCAGGCATCAAGTCATAATACAAGAGATTTACTCAAGAGATAGAAAGTAAAAATGCCTATGTTCGAGCATAGGCAAAATTCAAAACCACAATTTCAATCACAAAAAAATAAAAGATATTACCAGCAGAAATTGAAATAACAACTCGTGTATATATTAATTTTGAAAAGCGTTCACAAAACTATTGACGGCAGAAGCCGATGCAAAACGGAAGGCCTTCCTTGCGTTCCAAAACCTAAAGTAGTAACTTTGTGTATGTATATATGCTTATATATAATTATAGAGAGAGGGGAATAGGGGATACGGTGCTTACGAGAGATTCTGATCTCCTTGCCAGCATGAACAGAGACGAGAGGGGGGAGATGATGATGATGATATATACACACGTATATATGATGAAGTCCACGACACTTTATCTGAAAAGAATTTCGAGAGAGGGAGGGGGGAGAGAGAGAGAGATTAGGATAGAAAAGGAGGAGAAAAGATGAAAGTATAAATCTGAATGGTGAAATTAGGGTTTTGGCGAGAGCTTTTTTTCTTGTGTTCCACGGTTAAATGTGGATAAAGAGTTGTCAGAAATTATTCGAGGGGTAAAGCTACAGAGAGGGCGGTTGGTAGTGCCGGAGAGTGGTGCATGTGCGATGATCCATTGTGGATTTTATCGGATCGGGTCCCACTCAAGGAGCCTTGGTCGGGTGCCCGAGTTTATTTTTTTCCGGTTGAAGCCTGAGGTTTTTTTTTTTATTCCATCTCCTAATGAAATGAGTTTGAAGAAATCTTTTTCCATTCTATTAGAGTTTGAAATAAATTAGAAAAGACTTAGTTTCGATTATATAAAATAAAATAATAAAAATAATTTATATTATATAATTAATATTTATAATAATATTTTTTAATCACTCATTAAAAATTTATACAAATTTGTCTGAAAAAAAATAATATCATTCTAATTTTTTATTAACATTTATATTTATTATTTTAGCACATGTAATACTTTGTTTAAAATATGTTAATTATAATTAATTAATTAAAATTTAAAAACAAATAAAAACTCTAATAATGACCCGCCCCCGCTTATCACGAGTTTAAACAAGTTTGGAAAAAAAAAAAATTTCACGGAGCGAGATTAGAAATGAAGTCTCCCGCCCCATTGTCCTCCCTAATCTAACGTCCTTTTAAAGTATTTAAAAGATTCATGATGTTTAAAAGACAGGCTTATTAATGACATCTTTAAATATTAATACACTTCAAGTCCAAACAATTTTTTTTTATAAACTTAAAAATGCTTTAAAAAAACACTTTTAAATCGAAAGTGCATTCAATAAAAACACTTTTAAATTCAAAGTGCTTTTAACAAAAGCACAATTCTATTTAACGGTATTTCCACGGAGAGTGCATTTATATTTAAAAGTTGTTTTAATAAGTACGTTTTTTATCTCATCACAAGTTTTTTAAATATTTTTATAACATCTTGATAATGCTAAATATTTTTTAATAAGTACGTTTTTTTATTTTCTCAATATGAGTTTTTCAAATATTTTTAAAACATCTTAATAATACTAAACATTTTTTTAAAAGTTCTTGAGTATCCGGTGCTAACTCACGAAACTTCCATGAGAATATTCTAGAAATTAGAGATGGGAGGGTAGAATGAAAATTCTAACAAATTTTAGAGGGTCAATTTCTAATTTTTTAAATTTTTTTAACAAAATGATAATACAAAATGTGAATGTTTTAAATTTTTGGAGAGGCTATAGTCACTCCTTCTATCAACCCCTATTTTTCTTTATGACATCACAATTAAGAATTTTGGAGTTGAAACATAAATGACCCCCTTTTTGTTTTAGCAATACTCTATGCTTTTCATCTATATTTCTCACTTTCAGCTCCCCATCTGAATTTACAATAGTATTAATTATATACCGATTGTATCACCAGAAAAGCTAAATTTCTCCCTCACTTCTGCGTCTCTCTCTATATGGCATGTAAGGTGAGGGCATGAGGTGAGAAAAATAGATGAAAAGGCATATAACATAAAATGGGGGAAAGCATAGCATTAGTGCCTTTTTCTATGTCCGCTTTTCTATCTTCTTAAAATAAAAAATACTTGACTCCATTGTAGGTAAGTGAAACATCCTCCTATTAAAAAATGTATATTTGTTATAATCTATCACGTATATAATTATATACATATAATGTGATTATTTATTTTTAAAAATTAAATAAATAAATTTACGTTTTATATCTAATTTGGAGCCAAATATAATCATTTTAAATTACTTTGATTTTTTTTGTATCCTTATCATTAATAATTTGGATAAAACTAATGAAAATGGTAATTAAAGTATTATTTAATTTCATATAGTACATGAAAAAAGGCATTATTTGATTTAGGTCAAGCTAATTCATGATGTTAGGACTTAAAAATGGTAAAACAGTTAAAGACTTCAACTTGCAGTGTTTCTAACTTTTTTCATTGATGGGTTATAAGTACTTTTTCAAAGACCAGTTATCTATCATTCTCTGAGACTCAACTTTTAAGATGCAATACTGTCCATCTTCATGAAATCAAAACAAACCCACAACATAGATATTCACAATTTAACCATATTGTGAGATCAACAGTGTGGAAAGGAGTTCCTGAGTCCCTTCTAAGAAACACAGCATGAAAAACAAGTGACTGATAAATCAGGCCTTGATAACAATGACCAAAAAACTTACTCTCACTAGTGGAAGAACAAGAAAATTACTTTCCCTAATTCATTGGGGCACAAAAGTAGGAATGCCTAAATACAAGGCTCCTTGAAAGAAAAAGGTTCCACTGGTAACAAGCCGGGACCCAATTACGATATTCAAATCAGTTACAAATCTACCTCGCACAAACAGACGACATTTTGCCTTGCAATATATGCTTCTCCCCAAATCTACTAATATGTGTGATTTTCCGTCGACAGATTAATCAATAATTATCACTTAAAACAAATTTAACAGACCACCACCTAAACTAGGAATACCTGATATCTTGGCAAGTCAAGCAGCCAAAACCCGGTGTTTGGAGGAGTGGTTTTCAACCCAAAAAGCAAAATATATCCATTTCCGGATCTTACTTCCCCACCAATCATTCATAACCAGCATCTACTTGTACGCTGCCACCTTGCCGCCCATAAAAGTTGCCCCCACCACGCCTGGAGTGACCCTGACCCCGTTCCCTGTACTCATAATGCAAAATGTGCCTCTGCTCTCGGTTTGCAGATAAATTGTGCTGTTTGTTGTCTTGCTCAGCTGAGCTCCAATCTCCACGAGATTCATGCCCTCTGCCAGAACGGTTATTTTGGTTTCCATTCTTGCGAAACCCTGAAGAAGAGCGCTGCTCACGGTGAGTATCCATACTTGCAACAGGAGGAGCCAGTTCAACCGTGTTAACGGGACCTTGATTTGGGGAGTGGGGCCGTCCTTTAAATGAAGCTACCTTCCTCTCTCTCTTAGCCTCTTGTTGCCCTAGATTTGGTGCTTCTGCCACATTTTTATGTTCAGAAAGAGATTGATCAAGGTGAGGCTGAGCCATTAATTCACTGCTCTCCTTGTCATGTGGGATATGCACCCTACCCTGGGAAGTAGAATCCTTTGTTTTACCCCTACCAACTTCAGCAGCAACATTTTGACCTCCACTAGAACTGCTTCCTCGTTGATTATGAGCTGTATATGCCTGGGATTTGGGTTGCCAATGAGATGATGTTCGTTCGCCTATGCCACGGTTTTCTCTTGAAGCAACAGTTTTATCTGCCTGGCTTATCTCAAGCACTGCAGAACTGTAACTTTTATTGGTGTCCGCACAATTAATATTCATGTGATCAACATCATAATTTTTCCCTGTGCTTCTATGACCCTTGAATGTATGTTGCTTTCCTCTGCCTGTCACTCCCTGATCTTTCACGGAAGATGTGACAAGTGCACCCGTGTCAGAATTATCAGGAGCATTGCAGCTGTCAGAAGTGTTCCACTCATCAGAAGACTTCGGTTGCCCTTTCACTGAATTTACATCAGGTATAAAGGATTCATGTTGTTCAATAAATTTCTGAACATTCTTTCCAGGGTTTGAAGTAAAAGATGATGCATCATGCAATCCCTGCATACGAGATGAATCTGTTGAACCCCTTTGGCGCCAAGATCCATGTGCCCTTGCCTGCTTATTTTGCTTACAGTCCCCATTTCCGGACTCTGCATTAGACCCAACATTCCTGGTCGCTGAGCTAGCAGGCTGAGAACCTTCAGTGCTCTTAACACCAGGTTCCGCTCCCCCAACAGTTTCATCTGATTTAGTCTGATTGACTGAAGACGAGACTGGTTGATGGATGTTTCCCTGCTGAGCGAGTTCCTTGGCTACCGGCTTTGGAACATATCTCTCCATTTCTGCCCTCTTGCTTTTCAGATTATTCTGCACTAAATTATCACTCTTTGCTGCTGCAATAACATTGTCAGTTGCACTTTTGTGACTTGCTTCATCCACAACCTCAGATTTGTCCTGTGACCGCACAGGCGCCCAGACAACAGCATCACTGCTATGGAATTTCTCTGCTGATCTATTAGTTTGAGGGTTTCTTGGCATCCGACGGGAGTGCTGGGATTTCCACTGGTTATTTACTCTACCATGGGATTCTTCACCAGGTAACGGAAAGAGCTGTTCTTGGGGCTGAATTGAATGCTTAGCATCAGTCATTGACTGAACTGAGCTAGGATCCAACTCAAACTTGGAATCCTTTGGGTTTCCACTTTCAACGAAAGCTTTTGCAGGATTCGTTTCTTTTGGCATTGGTGACGGCAAAGCAGTGACAGCTGGCACCTCCTCCAGCTTATGCTTGTTCTTGCCTGCTTTTGCTAGTTTTTCTCCTCTGCTGCAGTGAGAACTCAGCCGTAGCATTTGGGTTAATGGACGAGCTAGACTTGCAAATTGGGCCAACTTCACCAGCAATCTCAGTAGATTTAATTTCATTAATAGCTACATCAGTTTGCTTTGTTGATACCTCGGTTGTACTGCTAGAAATTGACTTTTCAGTCAAATTCTTCTCCAAAGGAATATTCTGCTTTTGTTTATAGCCCATGCGCTTATGCCTGGATACACTGCCGTCGTGAACACGGGGAGCAGCCTTACAGTCAGCAAAACCAGCATTACGAGCATCCTGATGCAATGGCAAAGACTGGTCACGTGGAACAACAGATTCCTGTTGAGCATTATCTGCTGTCTCCTGGTCGTGAATTTCCTGACAGAACAGCAGATTCTCCAGCCCCACTGCTATCATTCTCACTAATCTGAGCGGCAATGTCAGAAACCAATGCTGAGCTTGGCGTTTCATACTCTCTAGAATCCATCACAGGCTCAGCAGATGTTTGGTATTCTTCTTGCTCTTGCTGGATAGCACCACTGGGAAAAGCTTTTTCAAACATCTGAGTTGAACCCTCTGCCTCCTGGGTACGTCGATTCAACTCTTCCAATTTTGCAAGAGCCCTCGCCTTCTGCTCTCTTGTTCGTTCTTCCTCCTCTTTCTGAAGTTTCTCTGCACGTTGCTTGGCTATCTCTCTCATCTTAGCACGCTGATCAAAAAGGGAAAAAAGATACATGGATATGTATATAAAGAAGATGGCATATAAAAATTAATGTACATAACACTACCAAGACTAGAGAATATTACTTGTGCCTGGGAATCACTTGAATCCAACATCGGTGTAAAATATTCTCCCTCTTCCTTCCCTTGAATATTAATCCCAACCTCCTCAGCAGCCTCCACAGAAGTATGGCGCTCTTGAACATTAAAAGTAGGTTCAAGATTTTCCGTTGCAACTGCAGTTATAGATTCCACAGCAAGATGTTTCTTTCGCCACCCATCAGCATCCTTACCATTGAACCTTTTACCATGATGGTCATGTCTACCTTGCATACCATAATTAGGTCTCCTGTAAATTTGCAAAATGAGTCTTTTCCCAAAATTAACAGATATAATGTCAATGGAAATATGCCAATCACAGACCTTGAAATGGCTGTCCTGCTGCCAGCTGCAGGCTGAAGGGTCTTATCTCCTGCAGAAACATCCACTTCGTGGGGAGCAGGGATGAGACCTCCACCGACATGAATACTTTCAATAGAAAGAGCACCAGTACCAACTGCATTTGCAGAATAGTTGGCCCTAGAATTAACTTCTAACATATTCTTTTGCTCTTCCCTACTAGAAATAGAAGCATCATGTCGTCCACCAGAAGCCTGGTCTTTCACATTCGAAACCTTCATTTTTTCGTATCAAAGTTGAATCTTTTGGAGCAGCTGAGAACACTTGAGGCACCTCTCGTAAAGCAGATTCTGCATTTTCTGATTTCTTTATCGAACTGTTATCAACTTGTTTTGCATTGCCCAGACTTCCAGGTAACTTCAATTTGACAGAATCAAATCCTCCTCGGTTGTCATAAGTTTGGGAAGGAGCATCTTCACTGGGTATTATTCTTCTTGAATACATCTCTTCATCCTTTCCACAGTCTACTCCCGACTTATTCTTCCATGATGACACCTTTGGTTGCTCCACCTTCTCAAGATATGGGGCATTAGCTGGTACAGTCTGCTCCCACTTCCGCTCTTCCTCTTTTTCATCCCATTCATTGTGTTGCTTCAGAAGAACTTTGTATGGTCCTCGATCATCATCAGGATGACCTGATTCCACTTGTTCTGAGATCATTATTTTACCAGTAGAACCATGCCCACCCACTCTGCCATGGTTGTTGCTAGAATCTGGAGCATTTTGGCCCAAGTATCTGTTATAAACAGAGGGACCAGCTGCCATTCCCATAAATGGAATATCTCGTTCATTGGAATTGCGGTAGCCCATTGGAGGGCCATAATAGCTCTCATAGGCCACAGGACCAGGATAAAAACCAGGCCTAATTGGCATACCTGGGCGTATGTAAGCACCAGGAACATGGGGTCTGTACAAGTCTCCATTTTTAGGATGGGGTCCTCTTGGTCCAGCCCCTGGCGGAGGCACCGGCTGCGAGTTTGCCAAAGCGGTAGCTGGGATTTGTGGACGATAATAAGGAAATGGGTCAATTGGATAGCCACCAGGACCAACTGGAGCTGCATATGGTGGACCTCCTGGAGGTCCTCCATACCAAACACCAGCTGAAGCATTTATTGGAGGACCATGCCAAGCATCAAAGTGCTGAGGGGGAACATTATTATGCAGGAATGGTTGGGGATCCCCATGCCAATTCTCCATACTAGGCCGGGACCCATCTTCAACATGTTGAGGACCATCTCTTTTCCAAGTATTTACAGTTCCACTTTTGACATTTGCATTTGCAGAAATGTCACCTGAAACAACATAATACCCACCTTTTTATGATGAAATGCAATGTCATATCAATTAGAGAAAAGAGGATGCACACAAACCAACTGGAGGAGTAAAGCTCCTATCTTTTGCAGGTGCCACTTTACCAGGAGATGAGCCAGGACGACTGGAAGAGCCATGGTCTGTCATAAAACGTCAATCAAGCAATCAAAAACATGGAAATTAAATATCCATAATAAGGGAAGCATCCCACATTTTCTTGTAAAACATGTCCAGTAACATGATGTTGTCAGATTACGCAAGAAAAAAATCAAACCAAGAGTTATTTAATACAAGACCAAATTCCAGTCACAAAATTCTTTCAAGCACTGAAGCATGAGATGAGATAGGCATTACTACCAGCCAGACTCATTGTGGCATGTAGAAAAAGTTTACCAAAAACCAAAAAAAAAAAAGAGAGAGAGAGAGAGAGAGAGATGGTGGTATTTATGTAACAAGGAAAACCAACTAAACATGAAATATGAAGAAAGGGGAATTAATTCAAGTGAAACTAAAATTAACAAATAGAAATGCAAAGTTATGGCAGGGAACAGCCCATGCATCTCCAACACACTCCTATATCCTTCTTAATTCGAAAATATCAGCTCATGCCAATTGCATAATGAAAATGCACTCCCAATTTATCAATCTTTGGTGAAATTCAAGGAGCCTATAACAAGAACTAGAACTTTGAGTAAATGCAACCAAGAATTATTATTTCTGACACATCACAGAGTACATAACTACTAGACCAAAATTAACACATTGATCACAGAGAAGACCAATAAAGAGGGAACGAGTAGCGCATAAGTTACCTTGTGATCCATTATTCCTTCCAGAATTGTCTCTTTCTGAACCAAGTGTTGGAAAATCTCCAGAACTAAGAGAGAACTCATCCTTCTTGGAGGATGCCACTCCCTGTGCATGTATAATAGAGATAAACTAAAACAGATCAGGCAATAAAGAAATAATGCAGCACCTTAAACAGATGAAACTACAATTATGAGAGAAGTGAGTAAAAAGAAAACAAACATAGCTCCAACAAATATATATTTACTAATCACTTCGTATAATATGACTGCAACAATCTATTGTAGCGTATTTTTAATGACAAGAAAGGCAGAAAATTTTGTTCGAGGTAAGCATGTTAGAACGTGAAGATTTGATTCTGAACTGCTAAACTACAGCACCATACCAATTTCTCTGCAGTGCCAGATGGACCCCATGCTACTGAATTATCAGACGGGGGTCCAGCAAATCGTGATAGGTGCGAGCTACCAGGTCTTGTTTCTGCACTGCGAGGACGTGATGATGTCAATGATGATTGACTTGATGTCAATGCCCCAGATGCTGATGAAGGTCTGGAATTTGGACCCCATGCATTAACAGAAGGTTCATGTGTTCTGTCACTCCCAGCAGTTGAAGGTCTAGTGCCGCTTCCACCGGATGAAGGGCGACCACTGAGATGACTTGGTGAACCAGCACCACTATCAGCATTGGGAGACAGAGCTGAGGAACCCCATGCGTTCGATGCAGAGGAAGAAGATCGACTGCCCCAGCTAAGGGTACCCCTATCAAGTGAAGAAAGAATGTTTGAATCAATTCGATGGAACATAATGCAGAAAAATAAAAAGAAAAAATATTACGAATTGAATTTCTGAAGAAAAAAGGATATTAAGGAGTACAGAGTGAGAGAGAATAATAATATCAGAAAACCAAGACTATGTAAATCACTCACTTGGGAACAATTTCCACATTTGGGTCCAGACCATGATTTTCTAACCTTGAAACAACATTCAACAGAATTTCAGAGAGAAAACCAAGTAACCTAGCAACGGAAACTAATAGTCATTCAGCAAGAAACTAGATACCTTTGGCTAGGTAAGTTCAAAGGTTTTGGAACTTTTCCCAAAACAGTCATGCCACCTCTTCTTGCAGAAGCCCATCTGCAACAATGACCAAATGACACAAGACAATGCTTTATAGAATGGAATAATTCAAAAAACTGATACAATCACTTACACTGATTAATGTAGATGCAAGGAGGGAACCTCCACACAAGGCTATCCACAAAATCGATACTAAACAACAAAAAATAGCTAACTACTTGCTGAAGTTGACAGCAAAGATACTAAGAAAAAGGTAAAAGTAAAGTCAGCATAAAACAACCACATATTAGAGGAAGAATCAGAATGCCATACAACCATCAACGTCTAGAATATAAAAAAAAAAAAAGCTACTTTCCAAAACAGATTAACAAGTACATAACTAAGATGGCAACAAGATCATGCTGTCAGACATCTGCATATTTGAACCAGTTACTGAGGAATGGCATATAATCCCCCTACTATAAGGAGGCACTAACACGTGGCAAGATGTCTATGAAAGTTACTAAATCCAATACGCAGAATATGAATAGACAGATCCAGTAGAGGAAGAATATAAGGAAAAGGACGCAGGTAGACTTAGCAAACAAAGCATCATCATTGAAATACCCTATCACCAGTGTAGTTAAAGGCGAAAGGTGCCTTTAAGGCACTAAGGTCTCACATTGCCCAAAAAGCGAGACGACAAAAAAACGCTAGCTTCAGTAAAGCAAAGCGGCCACTAATAAAAATAATCAAAACATATATTACATATTAAAAGTTAATTCATTCCAAGTTAAATAATTTCTTACCACTATAATAATTATTATGTAACACGAAAAAGCTCAATTTAAAAGTTACATATGTCGTATTTAAGTGATATAATCATTTTAAATTTTAGTATTTTTTTCCTAAATTAATATGCAAAGTTTTGTTATCTAAGTCTTCTACTAGAAATTTTTGTAAACTTACTAATCCTTATAATATGGAAGACATAACAAGGCCAATCTCATAGACATCTAAACTAATTCTCAAAAATCAGGACTATGTTGGGAAGACTTCCCATACAAGCGATCAATTTGGTTGATGGAGGAAAGAAGTTTTATCGTGGTCTAGCTCAAATTTTATGAAAAATGACGACAGTTTGTTGGTTATAGAAGTTGAATTGTCAATCCCTACTTAAATTTTTTTTTCATATTAGAAGTTTCATTCTTTCCAAAATATTGAATTTTTTGCAATATCTCAAATAATTTAAATATTTATTAGGCCAATTTGTTCTAATTTTTTTATACTAATACTTTTATTAATATAATAAATTAGACAATAATACTTCTAAACTACAGCTATGTTCTTTTATATTGATATGCCTCTTACAAAATTGTTAAATAAGTGCATAAAACACAATAAACATAAGAGACATACAAGTAAAATAAGTTACAATTAAAAATGTCATTGTCTAATTGCCTCTTGCCTTACTTAAGGCGATCGTCTAGGCGTCGCCTTTTTGAAGACGCCAGGACTGGGACATGTTAAGGCGATAAGACTGAATATTGCCTTGCCCGGTCGCCTAGGCAATTGCCCTCCACAACACTGCCTATCACAAACTGCTATCTAGCCAAACTTCATCTAGGTTCAGGTCAGAAAGCAAATAATACTAATGGTACCATACCCTTGTTTCAACCAGCACCTGATTTATAAATTATAATTAAAGCTCAGCAGAATCAAACATGACAGACTTTGTCAACATGAACATGCCAACCCAATCAGTTCACATTTGCCACCCAACCACTTCCATAAGCCACCTCTAGGCAATCAACGGCTATGACAACCTACTCCTCACTAGCTCCAAACCAACCACCAAATTTGAGAAACTGGAGAAGGGACGGAATTAAGTGTCAAAATATGCAAGTGCAAGTGATATAGGACAGCACATAAGTTAGAATAATGCTGTCTAAATCACCTATTTGGTGGTTGAATGCTTGGAATTGCTTGTAATTTTTGGTTTAGAAAATAGCAAGGATATGTAATGCTTTGCAGGTAAGTTTTAGCTTAAAAATGATGGAGGACTGGTGGTTATAATATGCTAAAATTCTTTATAAAAAACGCTGCATATCTGGACAGCCACAAGGAAAAAGTGGAAAAATTAGAAGAATGCAAGAAAGGAGAAAAACTCAAATATCAATTCGCTCTAAACTCATTCTGGAACAGCAGCTCTTATTCATAGACTCAAGAAAACATCTCAAGTAAAAACCATCTAAAAATAAAACTAAGCACTACTGTAACCAGATAGAAATCAAGTTACTTGGAGTCAAGTTATTAAGAAACGAAAAAAGATAAACCAGTTGGCCTATGTCCAAGAAAACAATCCTAAGTCCTAATTGAAATCAAGCTATGAAGCTTCATAAAAACAACAAACTTCCAGCATAGAAGACTTCTTAAATTCTACTAGTACAAAAATACACATAACATGCTAGATCTCAACAAACAATAAGAAAGAAATAACTAAAACAACTTCCCTGGACACTTTCCAGTGGACCAAAAAGTCTTCTTCAGTGGTGTTGGGTCTAAAGTCTTAGTTTTATGCGTCCACAGAGGACACTTGTTTTTTTCTTTGATAAGCCCCAGAAGATAAATGTCCTCCAAGGATGCAGGCATCTGCATCACCTCTCACCCTCCCAAAGGAACTTAATTCGGTTGAGTTACAGGCTGGGCCAATGATGCTTCTCCATCATTAGTCTGTTTTAGAAGGAAGAAACCAGCAAGCTACTTGAGCTTTAATGGCAAAGAACCTAGGTTTGATAATTACATCACACCATGCTTAAAGGAATATGTCCTATTTTAGACACAAAAATGCACCCATTTACAAAGAGCCACATTCAACCCAACAAGAAATGACACACCATCACTGGTAGCATACATTCACTACATCAACTGATCCTTGGATGATTATTTCATATGGACTTACAAGTAGGCTTCATCACCAACCCATGTTTGTGAACAGCATCCTCGAAAATAACACCAGTGCAATTGCCAGTGTCAAAATCATGATAAATAGCTGTCCGCTGCAATGAACACATGCCAGAAAAATACTATTCCTACAATAATCTTATTCAGCACCCTTTGCTGTAGTGAAAGAGGGCACAGCGCAGCTATTTAATGTAAGAAGATTGCTTTCATAAACACTATCAAGTCATCTATGTCCAACGCAGGGAAAATACTCTTAAATATAAATTAAACAAGATTCTTTCTTGTAACATGAACAAGACATCGGTTAGGCATAGATCCAAGAATTCAATGTCATTCATGTCAGATCGTTTGCTTTTTTTATGAGAAATCACACACACACACACACCCCAAGAAGACTGCCTGAAGAGGGCGAAAATATTGTATCCCCTTCCCGTTTCCGCTTCTAGTACTAGAGAATTAGAGAAAACATTGGTAAATGAGCAATTATATTTTTATTACTTTTTTTTATTAGTAAAGTATCACTAAGGAGGGAACCCAAAAATACAAAAAAAAAAAAGGGACCGGCTACAATGTGCAACTATATTACAATCTTAAATCTTTGTTAATAACATTTTTTGTTGTTAGGCTTGAGAATTGAGTGCCATGCTAGAACTTATCCATTGTGCTACAAATTTGATATTCTTAATGCCAAAATTATTCAAGAAAAACCAAAACTGTTTATCCATTTAAAATGTCCAATAAAAAATAAGCACAAAATCTAAGAAGTTGATCTCAATTATGTAGAATTATCAAAACTAGACATTGATTTCTTAATTAAAAGGAACTAATGTATGAGGGATGTGATGGAAAGGAGAACCTTTTTTTTTTTAAATAGGTGATGGGGGAACCCTAGGATCCGCTTCTTAGAAGCCTTCAAATTACCAACTGGCCAGGACACCAGTTAGTGGATACGAAGGAGAACCGTATTGACAGAAAGAGGGTTAACATTAATATCACAACATCAAACATCAAACATTATAGCACTTAAAAAACAACATGGTATGCAACACCCACAATCATCCACAATAATTAACAGAAAGGCAAACACATACCACATGCACAAAGAAACAAGTGTGCTTAAAAATGCACATGACATAATAATTCTATTTGTTATCAACTTTCAAGCAATTTGACTATGGGCCTTTTTTTTGGTTTTTTTTTTTTTTTTTTGGGGGGGGGGGGGGGGGTCTTTAAAGTAATATTTACAAAAATATATGATAAATATGGCCCCTCTTATGTGGGGCCCATTGCAGAGGAATATGAGAGAGAGAGACCCCAAAGCAACATTACGGCTTCAAAATCGGTAGGAAATGACATGATTCCCTTAATAATTTAAGCATGCTCTCTTACAGATAATAAATAAATAAAATAAAAAAGCATGCTCTCTTGAGCATTCATATTTCTTGTAGCATGAGCAGTATTCTTTCTTTTCACAGTATCACAGACATGTTTAAGCCTCTCCAGAATATTTCCAACATTTTCCCTACCTATTCCTTAATTTCAAAATATTATTATTATTTTTTTATTAGTGTTAAAATCAAAATATTATAAAGCCAAAAATATATCATAACTCCCAAATTGCTGCAAAAATGTGTCATGCAACTAAAACATGGATTATTCACTTTCTTTGACATGCAATTATGCAAATACTATCTCATTGGAGCCCTGCTTCCCATTAGAGTGCCTTGACTAACAAAAAAATCAAAGATAACGAAATTCAGTAAGAAAAAAATCGTTTTGTACCTTCGCTCTCCAGCCAACATACTTGAAGTCATTGTTCAAATGTAGTCTCAAGGTCATCCAAACAATTTTCACGGGACCAGAAGGGAAAAGCAGAATCAAATGTAATGAACAAATGACGAACTGCAGCCAATAAATATAAATTTAGTCAGACCGTGTCTTAAAAATATAAGTCAAGCATATGCATTTGCTTTGGCGTAATGAAAATCACCACAGGAATAAATCTTTAGGAGGGATATGCTGTGGTACCTGTGGGGAGATGATGTGGCAATCTATTTTCAGCATATTCCTAACAGCCCGTTGTTTTATTTAAATTTTTTACAGTTAAGAGAAGGGAATCAAAGTCCTAATATATTATATAATGGGTCGGAAGAGTTTTGGGTAGTTCCTCATAAATCCTATGCATAGGCTTTATTGGTGTTAATGGGAGCAACCTTTTCAAGGTAAATAAATGTTGAAAAAACTATTTGGAAGAGCTTTGGTTCTCTCTCTCTCTCTCTCTCTCTCTCTCTCTCTCTCTCTCTCTCACACTCACACACACACACACACAAACACACGTGCGTGCGCACGCGCACACAACCCTCTTCTTATCTCTCATGTCTCTATCTCCATCTCTTCCATTACCTTTGAGAGGCATGTAAGTCCACTCATGCACCGTCCCACTCTTCTCATCACTTCAAAGGCTTGAAGACACTGTACCATCTCCTATTTTTTTCCTCTCTCTTTATCATCAAACTCCTCTCTTTTTTTCTTGCCATGCACACACATGCACACATATATATGTATGGATAAAACAACAAAATTTATTTGCTCATCTGTCAACAGCCGCAAGAGTTGGCTTGAATGACCAATGCCTATGACACTTTACGCATCGTCACAGTGTGATGCTCGTACTCAAAGGCAAAGGCATTGGGAAGCTATGGTTGCCACGCTTGCTAGTGGCATTTTTGTCTGATATGGTGAACTTTGATAATTCGCGGTGGAGTTGGAGTATGGATCAGAAGTGAAGGTTCTTCCCTAGATATTTTTTTCCTTTTTATCAGTAGTTCTTCCCTGGATATTGCAAGGAATCCATAATAACAGACGTTGCATGAATCAAAACTGTGTAAATTGAGAATATTACCTGTATTCTCTTGATTCTTTGTGGAATTTTTGGAAGGGTTAAAGCTCTAATTTAGAGCCCTCTTTTAGTATACAGGTTCGCCCACCTCAGGTGGTTCTACGCGCTTGCGTGTATGTGTGTGTGTGTGTGTATTCATATCTTTTTTTTGGTAAGATATGAATATATTTTTTAACAAGTATGAATACATATCTTTTTTTGGGAAAGATACAATACATATCTTGTCAAAAATAAATAAAATGTGCAAAGTGAGATATGGACCAATATGGCTCCTCTAGTACGGGTGATATTTCCTCATCAAATATAATTTTTCACTTATGCATACATAAAAGGGACACTGATGTGCTTCTACCACCCCCATTGCCATGGTGGAGCACTAAACAAGCAACCTTGAGGGAGTCATGCGGGCAACCGATATACTATTAGCATTTTGTGTGCCTAACATGGCCAGGTGTCTTGGGTTCGAAATGCTCCCAAGAGCGTGTGGCACAAATGGCACAGGTGCAAGGTAGTGTCTGTGTGGACTTTTGTCATGCTATACTTGTCAAGATGCCTTGTAGAGTTGCAGGTATGATGCTTAGCTTGTTAACCTTGTGGGCACTTCACTACTGTTACTGGTCTTAATGTTTTTCTATATGTGTGCGAGCATAATATAAAAGGCATGTTAAGTTCAGTGTTGTTTGATAACTCAAACAAATACTTGATACTGAGAATTTTCAATGCTTAATATATCAAGTGTTTTAACAACAATTATTACTTAAAACGAAAATTTTACTTCAAAAAAAAAAGTTCTTAATTTTAAGTCAAAGAGACTTGACTAATTACCGAACACTAAATGCGCTGTGAAAAGTTATTTTAAATTTTAATTTACAAATTTACCATTGGATTTTTAGTATTACAAATTTAGCATTTATAGTGTTCAAGACTACTAATTCAATACTGAAATATTTCAGTATTTAATTTTCAGTTCTATCAAACAGTGCCTTCCTTATGGCTTATGTTTGTTCAAGCACATGAGTCTTGGAGTTTGTCATGGTCAATCCGTAGCATGAAAATGGTCAGAAATTATACCACCACATGTTTGAAGAAATTATCATAAGAGTCAGGTTACAAGTAGGATTCAAAGCTAAAGATCCATGAAGGAAACCAAGATGGTGCAAAAATGTTATCGAACTAACAAAACACAAAATTCGATGTCGAGCTTTTTCCATAAAGGGCACATCCAGGCTAATTAGACCCTTCAATCCAACACAACAACATTTTTGGAGACATGTTTGATGTCAGACCCGCAAGCAAATGATTTTGTAGGGTTTTAGGCTACAAAAGGAACCCAAGTCCTAATATGTTACTACGACAAGTAGGAAGAGTTTAGGCAGTTTCTCCTTTTTTCCAGGGTTTATAGGCTTTACTTGTAAAAAATAGTAATAGCTCTTATAGATGACTAGAGTTCGAAGAAAAAAATATTTGAAAGACTTTTCACGTCTCTCTCTCTACTACGACGAGTAGGAAGAGTCAGGCAGTTTCTTCTAGTAGTTTCTACTTTGTGTCTCTACATCTTTTTATCAGTCTACCATTATATTACAGAGGCATGGAAGTCCATTCATGCACCCTCCCCCTCTTCTCTTCCCCTTTTTCTTTATCTTCTCTGGAAGACTAGAAAACAAAAGACTTAAAGGCAGGTTGCCCCAACCTCTCCGATCTCTTTTGTCTCCCAAATTTTGATCTTTACCCTTTCTTTATTTCCCTTTATATATTAAAAGAAAAAACAGATTTGTTTATTTGCCCACCATGCGTTCAAATAAATCAGTATCAAAGCAAGGTTACATCAACCAAGTTCTACCTAAGAAGGAACACCCTGTACCCTTACAAAAACCTAACACCAGTCTCTAACCCAAGCTCAACCAAAGTTCAATATGCTGAGCTTGAGTTGGCCTTCAATTCAATCAGACTGCACACATTTCATGGTAGAATATAATTATATCGAGCTATAAGAAAAAAAATACAGAGACAACCGTATTTCGATCGTAAATCAAGGACTTGAAAAAGTATATCTACATAAGAAAAAAACAGAACAATCATAAAAATATAAGGAAAATCTCATAACAGAGAATAGGAGAAAAATGAATAAAGAGATATCAAGCCTTAATTAGAATATGAAGATTATTGTAGCGTACAGGAGCAAGAAGACAAGCAAAAATAATGAGATCATACCATCAGGTTTCATAGCCTTCAAGTTCATTATTCTAAAAATAAATAAATAAATAGAAATGTATTACTAGGGCTTGGTAACCAAATGAAATCTTGTTTAAAGATTGAAAGTTCACACTTAATTACTTTTTGTGGGTTTCTAAAGTGCACGTGATGATTTGCTTCGTTTTAAAATATAAGCGTACAACTGATACATCTATCAACCATCAAATATTAGAAAAGAGAGGATTCTGAAAATAATTCTTCTACCTTGCTGCAGTATTGATCAGTGAACCAAACCTTTACCACTTTATATTTTCAACAAGAATGATACTACTGGTGTAGTTAAAAACAATATGAAAACTCAATATGCTAGGCAACATATTAAGGTATTACCAGTAGAAGACACTAAACAGATAATTGAATACAAAAAACCAATGAGTCATTCAGGTATAGCTCAGCATAAAAGGCACTTGAAAGAAGGATCCATCATATTTTTCAGAAAAAAAGAATACAAACTTGGATAACAGAATCTAATAGACTATGATCAATGACAGAATTCGATTTGCACATAAAGAATTTACTCATATACAGAAAACTAGGTAGACTTCGAGTAACATGGTGTAGTGCAGCGCTTCAGCATCAAATCTATATAAATATAAATAATATATCAAACTATCCATATTTATCAATATATATATATATATATATACACACATATACATATGTTCAAATATCCATATGAATATCTCTGCATGTGTGTGTCAAATATGTATATAAGCCTTGTACGGGTATGCGTTGCATTCCAGAGCCAGAATACTGATTCCCGGATTTCTCAGTCGGGCCTCATCCTGTTGCAAACCCTAAAATCTATTTTTTTTTTGTGGTTTTAAGGAAAATATATATATATATATATATATATATATTAAACATACATACGCACATATGTATTGAAAGAAAGAGGGTTCTTACCAGGAGAGAGAGAGAGAGAGAAAGGGGATGATTCGGATCTGTCAGGAGAAAGAAGAGGTTCCGATATATGTTTCCCACAGCAAGAATAGATACAGGAGATGGGAAGGAATGATGATGCCGACGGCGATATGAGTGTGTGGTGGTGGTGGTGGTGGTGGTGGTGATGGTGATGACAGTGAAAAGAAGGGATCACGGAGTTGGGTGCAGGGGAGAGAGAGAGAGAGAGAGAGAAGGAGCCAATGCTGTTCGAACCCAAACCCAGAGCCCAACTCCTTAAACCATGGTTGAGTTTAGACTTAAGGTTCACCCTTCCACACCTGTGACACTACACCACCCTCACTCGTGGAGCGTGCTTGTCCACGCAAGTTTTTGTAATTAAAAATTGTATTTTATTATATATAAACTTCTCTCCTTTTTTTTTATATGCAGAAGGAAGTGTAGCAACAAAATTCTCTAAAACTTTTAAAATCTCTCAAATTTATCCTTATATTTTTATCAAATAAATGAATCTTAAATCAGTCCCAATTATTTGAAAAAATCTTAAATTATATTCAAATATGATAAATAATTCCTATATTTTTATGCAATTTTTGAGTTATTCTAAATAATTCTATAATGAGAGTTCATGTTTTTAAATATTTTTAACATATATCACCTTTTTATACTCACTTTTTTATTTTAATATTTTAAATTATTAATAATATTTTTATTTTAATAATTATAAAATTACAAATCATTTCAATGTCAAATAATTACCAAATATCAATTTTATCATTTTGAAAAGGATACAACTCTGTCAATTAGAATTTATTGCTCCCAGCTATGGACTAGGCTTATTAGAGCATTCGTAATTATTAGATTATTCAATCTATATTAGAGAGAGTCTCGTTTGTAAGTAATATTAATAAATAACACATTTTGTCTTGAAAAAATAAAATTTGTCCATGTAGACATGCTCTAATTGACAAATAAAGAAGTTCATTCGTAAGATAGTACAGAAAATTTTTATAATTATGGATATCAAAATTTGACATGAAATAAGTGATATTATTTAATTATTAAAATGTCAAACTCTAATATGCATGGTATTATTTTTCGATTCTATCTTACCACTTTACTTCTTTTTGACAAACAAAAATATCTAATAGTACGATACAATGGTAGAACCGTGAAAGAAAGTAACGTGGCGTTAGAAATCAACCAAATTAATGAATATATATATATATATATGTTTTAATAAATTAAAAAATCTTGAACATAACAAAAAAATTTGAGCAATGAAAAAAATAAAAAAAAAATATGTTTTTCTTAACTTGAATCTTTGATGTCTTCGTCTCTTTAAATTGTAACATTATAATTTTTTTTATGACGTGACGCTATATTTTTATTCTATTAAGATAGGATAACTATAATACCACCACTCCAGATAAGTTATATCTTACTCAGATAGAATATAAATGATTAATGAGATATAAATATCCAATTCAATAAAAACACCAAAAATACGATAAAATAACATTTATCATATCCAATTCTCTTATCCCACCGTCCAAACAAGGCATTAGAGTAAAAAATGAGAGAAATAATGAGATTAAAATGAGTAATGATTAGATTGGATTAAAATTTTATAAAAATAATAAATAAAGATTAGATTGAGTTAAAATTTTAGGGTGAACTATATTTGAAAACGCTAAAAACTTTCTTGTATAATTTTATTTTTTAAAAAATCTGGAGTGAGTTATAACTCAGCCAACCTATTAAAGACTCCGCCTTGATAAGATAATACTAAAAAAATTTCATAGTCATATATATTAAAATTTGACATATGAAATAAGTGATGTCGTCTGATTCTAAACAAGCCAAATTCTGATATAAAAACTTATAACTAAAAATAATATTAATATAATACTTTAAATGTGTATACGTCCTATGATATGATGAATATTTATCAAAGAAAGAAAAAGATTACAAGTCCCAAATGCATATGTGATTGTTCAAATATTGCAACCACAAGAAATCACGGTTTTACTTGTAATGTGCAATTTGTGCTACAAATTCTATATGGTGTCGAAAGTGAAAAAGTTATATAAAAGTCGGAGCCTGGCATACAAGCGAAGAATGCAAAAATAGATAGAAAGTGAGAATTTAGAAGTGAAAGTACAGAGAAAATAATAAAGGAAGAGAAAATTGAAGAGACAGTCTTTAATCAATAGAATTTGTAGAAAAAATCATTCAATGGATTTTAAGCACCAACAATGCATATACATTTGAAATTTTTACCCCCCTTTTTTTTTGGTGTTGTACTAAGTTAAATTAAAGTTTAATTGAGTTTGAGTTAAATTATAGAGTAAATTACACTAATTTTTTATGAGATTTATAAAATTACGCTAACCTATCTTATTTTATTTAACAATATATATATATATATATATATATATACTTTGTTTTTCTAGTCAAATTATTTCTTCAAAATAATAAAACTATTCATTTTATTTATTTATATATTTATATATTTCTTTCAATTTTGACCAAATTTTTCTATTTTTTTAAATTTTCTTTATATAAAAATAAATTTAAGATTTTTATCAATATTTATTTAAAAAATAAAAAATTGGTCAAAATTTTAAAAAAATATGAAAAAGACAATTTTGTTATTTTGAAAAAAAAAATATTAAAGAAAAATCTATATATTATCATATAAAGTATAAAAAATTAGTGTAATTTCAAAAAATATCAGTATAATTGTCAAAAATTTCACGAGAGTTAAATGAAATTTATCCTAAATTATATTATCTCCAAAGTCGTTTTACTTAGTTTATATGAATTATGTATCTTTCAATAATGTTCCCAAATTGAATCAGAATGGTTCAGCAATCCATGCTTATTATTAACGGGTCGGGCCTAGATTTATCAATTAATCCAACAGTAGAGGTGAATTAAAAACTGGCCCAATAAGCCAAACCCGAGCTGGGCGCCCTGCACAGTGTGGGCTTGGACTGGACTCAGTTATACTAGTACTGTGAAACATAATTGCAGAGCATCAATATTTCGAAAAAAAAAAATAAATGATTCCAATACGATCGTCGCAATGATTAGATGATACATTTCATCTATATTTATAAAATATTATTATTGATGTGACTATTCATTCAATTACTATAACTATGAATTAATTGCTCCAACGTTTCACATTTAAGCATGATTGGAAAATAGCAAGAGTACATAAAAAATTGAGAATAATAGATCCGAATTAACTCGAACTGAACCCGAATTGAATAAGTTGGATTAGGTCAGTTCTAAATATAGTTTGAATTATGTCAGTCATAGAACTGCAATATTCAAGTTGATTCTGGTTTAAAGTTCGGATAAACCAACTCAACCCAAAAACCAAACTTCAAATAAAAAATATTTTTAAAAGAACTAAAAAAATTATATATACAATCTGATTTACAAGTACTATATCTATATATATTATATTATATATTTACGGCACTAATATATTATATATATATAATAAATTAAGATATATATATATATAATATTTCATCATCCAATTGTTATTTGTGAACTCACAAGTAGATTATTATCTTGTCGACAAACAAAAAATTAACGTCACTTTATATTTCATAATTAGATATTTAATATATGTGCACATATATGTGTGTGTGTATAAATATATATATCAATTTAAACTCATATTCAAACTAGTAGGTACAAATGCATTGGTCCACTAATACTTCTACAAAAAAAACTCTATTCATTGATATATATATATATATATGTGTGTGTGTGTGTGTGCGTGTGTGTATTATATACATATTATATATTTTATATATAACATGTTATATAAATTATATATACGTACAACAGTTTATACATAGAATATATTTTATATATAACATGTTATATATATATATATATATTAGATATATACAACAGTTTATATAAAGAACCTGCTATGTATATGTTATCTATATATATATATATAATATCAGTTTATATATATAACCTGTTATATATAAAATATATCAGTTTGTACATATACATATATATAACTTCTTTTATATATTATATATATAACATGTTATAATTAAAATATATATTAACATGCTGTGTATAATATATATATATATATATGTATATACATATATACATACATATAATCGATCGAGTTTTTAGAGAAAAAAATAAATAGTAGATTTGGTATTTTGGAAAGAATTAGAACCGACTCGGCCAAACTCGAATATTTTCGGATTGGACCGATTTGATTTTATCATCGTTACAGATTGATTTTAGTTCTTAGTTTTTAAAACTTAACCTGACCCATGTGCACCCTTAGACAATAAAAATATTGTCGAAAGAGTTGTACTTCGATTGGCATCGCGTGACAACTCTCAATGAGGGAGATCACATATTCAATTTCATCTAACAAGAATTGAATAGCATCTCATGACCACTTTCTCTATAAGGGAGATCAAAGTTTCAAGTTCGTCTAACAAAAATATGTGATAATTTGTTGGTAGTCACCAGGTTTCTTTTATTTTTCTTAAAACTCATATTTTTGAAACTTCTACAATAATTGTTTTTTCATAAAAAACAAATTTCTTCATTAGCGAAGACTCCCTTGTAGTTTACATCTTTTACACGACATCATATTTGCCACGAAGAAACACTACAATTGGTGACGAAATGAGTCATCACTAATAATCTCAAAATAACCTTTCGCTGTGATTTTGACATTTATTAGCAACAACATCTAAGTCGTAACAAATGACCCTGACATTGAAGTCACTGAAAAAAAAAAAAGGCATACTAATAGTGACGAAATTGTTGGCGTTCCAAACGAGTTTGTTGCAAAAAGTGCTCTTTCGTTACAGTGTTTCCAACAACTTACAAATAGAGAGACTCTTGTGGTTGTTGTGCTCTCATTTGATTATACCAGTCTTCATAAGAAGAATGATATGTGCCATACTTGTGTTTATCTTCCACCATCTTAAAGTTGTAGATTTTCATTCACTCTTGCTTATAAAACTTCAAGGGACAATATTTGATTTTGTCATACAAAACCTACTTCCACATTATATCATTACTTGCACATTGCAACTCCTCGTGAAATGATCATTCTACACTAGTCACTCCTGGAACATGTGTGGTTCCTTGTCTGTCACTCTAAAATCATGACCGGAGGTCGTGAAAATCACAGAACAATTATTTATCATTTCACAAAAATCACGGTTGCAAGCCACATTTTAAACAGAGAAGTGGGACCAAACACAATCTTAAAGAGACATATGAAGTCTTGGTCATCGTCCAAAATGTTCAATGAATATTGGCCACTTTTTGCCAATGTTAATTTGGAAGAAAACCAAACGAGAAAAAGAAAAAAAGAAGAAGAAGAGGATTCCATACTTAATCAACAATCATGCAAACAGCCACATGATTAACTTTTCATAATCTCAACACTTTAACTCTGTTTTAGGGTGATGTATTTTGTCGAATTATAGGCATTTTGGTGTTTTTCCACAGCCTCAACAAAAATTATTGTTCATAAACCATGCTCTGAAGTTCTTATTTTTCTGTTTCAACACCCCCGCAGGTGTTTGAAAATACAGCAAGATCCTTTCCTCTCCATCATGTGTCCGCTCAAGCAAGCTAAGTGAGGAAAGTGTGTGGGCATTGCCGTCATCATATGAATGTCTACATTGCTGCATTGGTGACAAGCATGCCGTGGCAGATTTAAATATTGTATTTAATGGACTATATATATATATATTTGAAATTTTGAGAGGTGATCTTATGAAAATTTAAAGAGGGGGCGGGAGGACAATTCTAGGGCTACAAAATGAATTAAGCTACTTGAGCTCGGTAAGTACTAATCGACTCGTGAGATAATCAAGTCAAATTTAAACTTATTTTAAAACTCGTTAATTTATTAAACTTGACTCGAACTTTGCTCAATAAGTTAATAATTACTCTAATACTATATAAAAAAATCAATCACTCGAGTTCGACTTGCGATTAACTTGATTTGAGATCAGCTTGAGACAAACAAACTAAGTTTGAACATAATTTGATACCAGTTAATTTTAGAGAACCAAGCTTGAGCAACGTGTTACTTGGTTTGTTTATAGTGCTAGACATTTTTTTTAAAATTTTTTTAAACTAAATAATAAATTAGATTTTTCAAATATTTGGGGGCATGACTCTCTTGCTATTCCTAGATCCACCCTTGCAAGCATGGCCACAACACGACCACTACTAAATCAGTGGGGAAACATTCTTTTCCAGCAGATTCAACAACAAATACAGTCCATTCAAAATATAGTATAGGCAAGAAAAGGGAAGGGTTATGACATCTCTCAACTGTAATGTCTCTTTCAAGTTGTTTGGATATCACTAAAAACTTTCTATCTGCCCAAGAAAATCTTACCTTTGGTTTGGGACAACATCATCACTTGCCAGCTTTCCATAACCATTTCTTTCCCTTTTTGAAAAGCCATTTGAACGTCTTGCTTGATCCTTCTGAGATATATAGTCCCAGTTAATATATGCAATAATAGTTCCGATAGTCGGTTGCCTGCTTGATAATATTTTTATGCTACCTTTCTAATTATTCAGGGATCGAAAGTTGATATGCTTGGATAACTCACATGACATTATGGGACTTGAAAAAGTGTCGGGGTTTGCTTTGATGTTAGAACGGAGGTTGTGTATCGACAAGTAGTTTGGGCTTGTCAATCATATCTCTCTGTGGTCTTAAATGGCTGGCGTGGGGATCGATAATTCTGATTCTTGGTTGCGTGCTCGATAATATCTCTATGTTGCCTTACTAATGGTTCAGGAATCGAAAGTTGATATGCTTAAGCGGATACATACATATATATATATATGAGAGAGAGAGAGAGAGAGAGAGAGAGAGAGAATTAGTTACCAGGTAATGGTCCTCTTGGTTGCTGAGAAGATGAACAAGAAAACAAAATTCAAAGCACACCTTGGTTCCCATTTTGTCTTTCAAGCTTCTAGGTTACCTAATAGAGCACTATGTTTTTTTTGCAAAAAGAAAATGAAGAGCAATCACAAAATATTTCAAAAAAAAATTGGATTGGTGGAGGATTTATTCATGCTTTTGAACCAAAAAAAAAAACTATTTGGGATGAGCTGTAGATAGTAATTGAGGCCCTGTTTAGTTTGTGGACTTGGTGCAAATTTGGCGCCTCAGTTGGAGAGTCAAATTGACAGTTAGGACCCGTGACTTTTCCAATATAAGTATTTGTTGCTTCAACGGGAGACTGCGTTAGGGGTGGTGAATTTAGCCAAAGAAGCGGAGCCAAACATGCAAGGGCAGAGCCACAAAACAAATTAGGGGAGGGTCAGAAATTTTTTTTAGGGGACGGGAGTCCTATTTTTTTTAATAAAAAATTAGCAAAGAAACAATAGAAAAATCTAAAATTTCAAATCTTGGGAAAAAGGGCATGTCACCCTTTGCCACCCCTCGCATCCACCATTGATAATATCCTATGTATGAAACCTACATTAAAAATCTCATGTTCAAATGCAGCTATAATTAGCCATTTGCACCTTCACAAAGAGAGAATTTCAATTTCATTTTGTTTTTGTAAGTGAAAGTTCAAATGCAAAGCTCACATTTAGGACTCAATATGCTTATATATGTGGAGTATTTCCCCTTACATGTTTGGAATAGGGAATGACTCATGGATGGATAAAGAGGTAACCTCATGGCAGCCATGATGCTCTAATGAATCACATCCTCAGAAAAATGAGACTCCTTAACAAATTTAAGTCATTATTACAGAAAATTTGGGATAATTTACCATTTTCGCACCTGCTGATATGGACTAATCACAATCATTCTTTTAAAGTTTCAAATGAAACAAACACAACTCTTTAATTTCCAATGCTAAAAAGGAGAGTGATTGGATGAATATGGTACAACAAGCATTTCTCATAGTTTAAAGTTCCGTATCAAAATAGATACACAATTTAAAAGTAAAGAAAGCATTTTCTTGAACAAGGAAAAACGCGAGCTAGTACATGCATGCCACACAGACAACCCATATAAGCTATTGAATAAGTTCTTATGAATCATTTCATACATGCTAGGCTTGTGTCCATGCCTAACTAATCTCACACTAGAAGCTCGAGAAACAGGCTTGCTCTAGGGTGGAGGCCGGCATCTGTGAGTGTCATTTCCATTTGATCAACACCAAAGACTTTTCTAGGGAAGCTTGATACCAATCTGTAGTTTCCAACTCCTGGCAGGCGTAGTGAATCAATATATGTATAAATTGATTCGACACTGTCTGTGCTCGTGAAGCTTTGCTCCTTTCTTTCGCCATTTGGAAAACGTATCAATATCTGTTACAATCATCAACCAATTTGATCATTTACAAACAGGTAATAACAAATGTATGATCCATCAAGCCATAACAAAATCAGTACCTGGGTGACTTGATCATCCTTTCCTCTACTTCCAATGTCCTGAGGGTGAAAGCCACTAGTAGTGGTCCCTTCTTTAGCATTACAACTCTGCTTTCTTGTGGGATTTTGTTCAGACTTCTCATAATTTACTTTATTTGGAACATCTACTTGTTTTTGAGCTTTTTCTTCTGAAGGTAGATTCTTAGGTCTCTCTTTTTCCTGGAAAAGGCAAAAAAGTAGGTTCATTGTCTGTATAGGTTAGAATTATAATGACATATCATATAAAAATGCACCTTATCTATCTGGAGTGCTGCAAGATTTTCCACTTCTTTTTGTTCCCTCAACTGCTGATCTTCTCTTCTCTTTTCTTCCTCCTTGGCCCTTGCACTGCCAAAGGCCAATCCTTGCTCCTCCATTGTTCTTTGTAGGATCTCCACCAATTCAGCTGGGGAAACTGCCCCTTCCATCTACAGAGAAGCAAGGAAGAAAATGAGTTTGAATATTACTTCAATTATTCCACTTCATTGGATCAGTTGTACAGAAGTATATCATTCATATGGTCAAATTTTCCATTCAATTTCCATCTAGCTATTTAGAAGGTGCAAAGATATAGGAAAATGTTTCAAATGAGCTACACAAATTACATAATTAAAACATATATATTGAAGGGTTCCCATCCCTTTTCTCTGTTCGATTTTGACATTGGTTAGAACTTAGAAATAATTGAAGTTTAGAACTCAATAAACATAATGCATAAGAAAAGTGTGTTATATCCCTGTGATGTGATTTTCACAGCAATTTTCAATTGATTCCCTTTTCATTTCAAATCAGGCAACTACAAAAGCAGAGGATAAGCTTCCAAGTATGTTAAGTCCCTTGATATGATCCACACTTATGTTTATTATGTTGAAAAGACTAAAAAAAAAAAAAGTCTTATTAGGTATACAAGAAAGGATAGATATACATGACTGAGCCCAAGCCCTAACTATATATTGTTTATTGACTTCCCACCTTCACAACAAATGGTTTCACTGTTTTTGGACTTCTTGTTCACCATCTTTAGTGTTTGTTTTGTAAACATATATATATATATATATATATATTATCATTTTATACTATATATCATCATAATCATCATCATTCAGTGTATTTCCACTAGATCTACCTGTTGCAGCACTGCAATGCCATCACCAGAAGCTGGAGCCACTACTGCACAAAATGGGAAGCTGGCAGGCTTCAGTGTTGTAATCAGCTGCAAACCCTCTCCTCTGTTTGCAAGTCCACCCCAGCTAACAAAATTTGCGTCTATAAACTGAACCACCAGCTCTGAACACAAGGCCTCCCTACAAAAGGGGGGAGTGAAGGGGTTGTTTTCTGGTGAGTGGAGGTATATGAACACAAACTTTTTCTCATCCTTTGCTATCTTTAGAGCCTCAGTGAACCGGCACGCATAGAAGAAGGGATGTATGGTACCATACTGCTGCTCAAAACTGGCTAGAAAAGCCCATTCTTCTTGAATAACAACTTCAGGTTGTTGTTGTGGATGCTGAAATGGAAAATTTGGATGTTGCAGTGGAAAATTTGATGGTTGATGCTGGTTTCTTCTTCCTCCTATACCTATGAGGTCCATTCCTTGATCCATTGCTCTTGAAAATTCCCCTAAAATGTTCCGAGGGAGGCTTACCATTCGGCGAACAATCCCATTGCAGGAGGCCTCCCTTGTTGACCTTGCACTTCTCCTCATCATCCATGACATTGTTCTCTCTTTGCTTTCAAGAGTGGACTACTGAGACACAAATTACTGCAAATTTTGCTAAATTTAGTGTGTTTGCTAGAAATTGATCCTAGTGTGAAACCAAGCTCTTGGCAATCCTCAGAAGTAATTTATGAAATGTAAAATAGATTTACTTGTTGTCAAATTCAATGATTAAATGTCACAATCAACTTAGCAACTGTTGACTTTTAATCAGTAACACAGCTATTATTGCGGAAAATGTGATAATGCTTCTTTTTCTTTTTCCCTGTTCAGTGTTGAAAGACATTGCCTTCCTTTTAGAAAATTTTGACAAATGTTGTAGTGGGATAATATTGATAATATGCTTTTGTCTATGTTAAAAAGTGAGGCAATAGTAACCAAGTGTGGCCAGCTCAATTGGCGACTCATACTTCAAATCTCACTCCTCCCATCAAAAAATATGAGTATGTTGCTATTAGTGTGTGTTATATATATTATGTCATAATGTTCTGTTATGATGTTGTGATTGTACTATTTGGTTGGTTATGTTGTAATATTAAGATTGTAATATGGTGTGATTGTGATTGTGATTGTGAATGTGAATGTGATTGTCTGATTGATCGGCATACATGAGTTAAAAAATTCGCAAATCTCGCTTCGAATAAAACAGGTTTGGATGAACTATTCCTAATTTGTTAAGGATTTGGGAAAAAGACACCCCACCTTGATTATATAAAACAAAATAATAAAAAAAAAATTATGGTACATAATTAATATTTATAATGATATTTTTTAGCCACTCATTAAAAATTTAGACAAATTTAATAGAGTTATATGTTTGAAAAATAATAATAATATCATTTTCATTCTCTATTAATATATATACTTCTTATTTAAACACGTATATCATTTTGTTTGAAATCTATTAATTATAATTAATTTAATAAATAAATAAAAATTTAAAATAAATGAGACCTAATCCTGCATATCACAGAGTAGAAGCCGAATTACACTAAGTTTTCACACTCACTTCAAATTTTACACTAAGTTTTCACAATCACTTCAAATTGGGGGCTTTTATACAAGTTAGATTGAATTGCTATAGATGCTTTTTGACATCGGAAGTCACAAATATTTTGCCTTTTTGACTTTATATTTGATATAGAACCAGTGGAAATAGACACTCACACAAGCACCCTTCACAAAATAGTTTCTGGGGATAGAAGCTCCACACAAACCACAATAAATAACAGTAAACTTGTAATCAGTGATGTGCATTCAATTGGCTGGCCAGTTTTTCAAGCTCCTGTTTTTCTTTTCACATTTCAAGTTCTTCATTAGTTGGCAGTGTATCAAAACTGAAACACTTATTTTGTTTCTGATTCTTTCTTGTAATAATCTTAAAACAAAGAATACCTGAGTGTTTCTGTTTGGTATTTTAGGATTTTGAAACACTATATAATGTATTTTTTCGAGGGGAAGAGTGAGAGAGAGCGGCAAAACTAGTTTTTAGACATTTGTGAGAAGATTTTAACATTTTTATAAGTATTCTTTGTCTTTGATAGTAGAATCTTTTATTATACTTCGCTAGTGAACGTAGACAGATTATCAAACCACATATATTTAGTATCTTTAATTTATCTTGATTTGTTTGTTTATTTGTTTTTACATTGCTGTATTTCGTCACTCGTTTCCGTTGCACAACAAATCTTAAAACAAAGAATAGCTGAGTGGTTTTCCCCTGATCCTAATCAAACAGTACCTAAATTGTGTCCACTCTGTCAATTGCTGAAACTCATTTGATACTTTCTTCTAGTCCACAAAGTCTCTTCTCCTTTAAAGGTTTTTAACTAGTAGTGTTGTTTTTAAAAAAGAAACAATGGTTTGAGTTTTTCTTCCATGAAGATACAGATAATGAAAAGAGTGACATTATATAGCATAAAGATAACATAACATGGTTTCCATATCCATAACAGATGACCCATCATCATCTTCAACCCTCAAATTAGACACTGAGATGTAGTGGTCCGTCTAGCTCAGTTTGCAGTAGCTTCTGTTGGAAAACACTCTTGTCATGTCCCTTTTTTCTTTTTCTTAATTTTGGATTTGTCCAATTCAAGAATCAAGCATGGTTGGAAACTTTTCCACCAATAGCAGAACAAGTTTAGTTTATTATTGTTGTGAATTAATGATCTGTGCAACCTTGTTGAAAAGAGTGGGGAGAGAAAAAAAATAATACGTGGTTTTGTAATATGTTTACGTTTACGAGAGCAATTATATTCTTCGGTATATAAAAAATAGGGTTAAAATATATTTATATTGTCTCGCAATTAAAATCTTAATCCTAACCTAGTACATTGAAATTCTCAATATATCGTTACCCTAACGCAGGGACTTCACATCCAACCTATTATTCGTCCCTGATAATATAACTAAGATTAAGCAACATAAACCTTATAAACTCCGCTCCACACATAAAACTTATATACTAATTTCACATATAAACTTCTATCTCTAATAATTATCATTTTTGCTCTGTATCTCACTAACACAAGTTTTAAGAAGATAGGAGTCCAAACTTGTATATGTATCTGACTTAAATTCAAAAAAACATTTATAATGTATTTTTTTGTATAGGTTGTGAGTGGGAATCTATTCTCTCACACTTTACAAAAGGTGGGCAATTCCACTAAGGTAACTGACAATCTCTTTGCCTAATGTTTGTAATGAGAGTGACACCTCTTTGCTGCAGATTTGGTTGGAAATGTGAGTGGATCTTTGTGAAAAGAAAGGTAATAAAAATAAAGAAATAGCAGCTAAAGGGGAGCCTCTGCCTGCAAGAGGCAAGCACCATTGCCTACAACACTATAAAGAGAACCTCTGCAGTGCCCCCCACAACTTTTCTTTTCCACAGAAAGGTGAACACTTACATCATTTGAATATGACTTTGTTTTTAGAGGCCCATAATTTTCCGCTTACAAATAACAATGACATGACATCAAAACAATAATGTTTGATAGAAAATGTATTTATGCACATATGATACATACATACTCAAAAAATCACCCACACAGACAAACTCAATCCACTTGATAGGATTTGAGCACCCAAAACAACTACCCATCATTTATATAACTCATTTAATTATTCTTAAAAATTAAAATAACTTTTTAAGTCAACCCAAAGTTTATTATATTCAAAACAGAGTAGTTTAATTTAAATTAGGTTCCTAGATCCACCAAATAAAGCTTAAAACAAGTACCCATAATTTATGTAACTCATTTATTTTTTTGTTAAATTAAAATGATTTTTTTTATAAAGTATTTGGAAGAACTCACTTCAAAATTTGTATGGAGCTCTTGGGTCACCTTACCTAATCCAAATTTGCTAAATCAGAGTGAAACTACAACTCAACTCTGCATAGCCAATTCAAATCTCTGATTGTCACCCTAGTTGATCTAAATTTGCTAAATTAGAGAGTGATTGCAACTCAATTCCATACAACCAATTCCAACCTTTGATTCCATGATCCGATCATGGATTGTATGGTCAAAGTTAAATTCAAAATTTTATTTGTGAAAAGAAAAGTTTAAATTCAAATTTTTAAGAAATTACTGTTAAAAAAAGCAGCATACGACTCTGAAGTAGTATACCCTTTCAAATATCACGATTTTATCTTCTCGTGTTAAAATACCATCTGTTTATTAGATAATATTTTATTAATAACACATAGTAAATTGTAGTGTGACAGCATATAATGAATTATATATTAAATATAATGTACCTACTAATTTAATTATAAATTTTTTTAATTTAAGTAAAATTTATTTTTTTAATATTAAATTAAATATAAATATTCAAAATTATTCAGCATAGTTATAATTTATCCTCCAAAATTTATAATGGAATGGATAATTATATAATTTGTTGAGGACAAAAAAGTAAAATAATCAATCAAGGACCACAAAGAAGTAGAAAACAGGCAGAATGGTTGAGTTCAGCCATGGGTCAATATCAGCCAATCGTGCCATATTTCTTGACTACAACTTTACCGAGCATTAGTACAACGTAATAAATAGTGGACAATCATATCACATCATAGTCCTATCAGCATATGGTACTATCATTTTTCTTAACTACAATTTTAAAAATCTTTCTAGAATCGCAAAATGAAAGTTTTATTTAAAAATTTTAATTTTTAAAAAATATTATTTTTAAAATTATTTAAATTTTTTATATTATTCTCATTTAATTATAAATCATGTTTATATTATGTGTAATAAAGAATAGTTTTAAAAATTCATATGTTAAAAGTATGTTAATTTTTTAAATGAGACTCTTAAAATGAAATAGTGTGAAATAGAATAAAAGACTCTTAAAATAAGAGTTCTTTAGTAAATTAAATGATAAATTATAGGCATTTTCTTTTAATATCTTGATAATTATTTTTATTTTATTTGATAGTATATAAATATTTTTTTTAATTTATTTTTTTTAAAATGACAGAATTTTTTTTCATGTTTTTTTTTAAATTTTAACTATTTTTTTATTTTTTAAATTGATATTAATAAAAATCTTAAAATTTTTTTTATATAAAATAAAAAATTATTTATCTTAAATTTATTTTTATATATAAAAAATTTTGAAAATGTTAAAAAAATTTGGCCAAAATTAAGAAAATACAAAAATAAATAAATAGAAAGGACAATTATGTCATTTTGAATAAACAAATTGACTGGAGGAACGTATTTGTATATTGTTAGATAAAATAAGGAACGTCAGTATAATTTCAGAAACTTTAAGAGAGATCAATGTAATTGTCAGAATCTCATGAGAGATAAATGTATATCCTAAATTAAAATAAGTTGTGCTTCAATCAGTTGCCGAGTTTTGAATATCTCTTTTTGATTGGCTGTGTGTGTTAGTCGTAAAGTTTTGAGCTTCACACTCTAAATAATTCGTGTAATACACACGGCCAATCTGAATTCAAAACTCGAAACTTTACGATTGATATTAGTATTAATAATTGTCAGAAATCTCAAGAGAAGTTTGTGTAATTTATCCTAAATGAAAATGAGTTATGCTTAAGTTGGTCGCGGAGTTTTGTGTATCATTCTTTGATTGCTCGCATGTGTCAATCACAAAGGTTCGAGTTTCGCACTATGAGTAATTCGTGCAATACAGGCAGCCATTCTGAATGCAAAACTCGAAATTTTACAATTGATACTAGTATTAATCAACTAAAATATGAAAGGATTTGAATTTTTAACACAAACAGAAAAAAATAAAAAAATAAAATAGAAATGAAAGATGTCAACTATAAACTTGGAATCAAGTCTAGCTCTTTAGAGAAATTTTTTAGGTGAAACGATTAATTATTTTATGCTAGGTACAAAACGGTATTTTTGTATCTTTAAAAATAGATAATATGTATATATGATATAGTTTGATTGACCTGATTCATTCATCTGTTCACTTAAAAATTTCTCCCGTTTCGCTTGGAGTTTCAGGAGTTGTGAGTCTACAAATAAAGGAGGACAATACCCATTGTATAGCCTAGCCATTAGACAAAAGAAAAAGAAAAAAACCTAGAAGTTGGAAACTATTAAGTATTAACATGTAGCAGCCAAAATTGAAAACCCAGAAACTGTAATTCCCCATCTTACCAAAGAATATCATAAATTAGCATCCTTTAGCCCTATTCATTGGAAATTTTTATAATTAGCCAAAAATATTTATCAAATGATGTAACAAAATTATTCCAGTTCTATATTATTTCATATAAATTTGTTGCACAACCAACAAATACTTTTAGATCATTTAAGATTTTACCTTTAAACAATAAATTTAAGGATGTAACATTGGTGTGTTAATCGAAAAATTAATTATTAGTCCCGGTATAATGTATTTAGACAAATAAATGAATGACACAAACAAAATTTGTATTATAACTCGGGTATTATACTAATATGTCATTCAATCATAGGCAATGTTTACTCATTTGCATTACACCAAGACTGAATCTTTTCTCCTATTATCCAGCTCAAAAGCTCATATAGTCATATTTCAGTTCATGGACAAGTGAAGTGGAACTTCTCTTTCCATGTGTGTGTAAAATAAATTTTTACTGTCAGTTGCAAAGATTGAAAAATCAGGACGAGCAATGCACGTAGACGTATATTACACGTATGAAAGAGATCGAGAATCGATAGCATTTTTCCTCAATTTTTTTTTGACCACAACTCGTTACAGTACTGCAATGCTTGGCTATGGTTAAACTTTGAAAAGAAAACCCCACTTATCTGGATCTATTTTAATAAGCTTGTCTGCATCTGCCCAAAAGGTTGTCTACTTGTCCGTGTCAGACACTAAGAACATAAGACCGAGACACTAGAATCTGCATCTCACACACATACACAGAGAGACACACACACACACAGAGTAGTTTGCTTTGACCTGTCCGTATTGGATCTTTCTCAAGTTTTGGAGATGGCTGGGGTCAAGAAATGAGTAATGTAATATGTGAAAGTGTGTATTATTAGTTTAAACCTGTAACATTTGAGATAACAGAAATATTGCCTCCTCCCCTTCATAGATATATCTTCTGTTTTGTATGCATTTGTTAAGAGATGCTGAGTTTCCATAGGCAAAACTTCTTGTTGTGTTGTTGATCTCCGTAAAGGACAACACCAATACAAAAAAACACAAACCATGTTCACGCAAGAAACAGCCATAAGAAGATATTCCAGAACCATGGCTTCTTCTACATCTCAACAATCACTTCCAATTATTTTCAAGTTTGCTGCTTTCATTCTTCTTGTTTCTTCACTTGGCCCTGCTGTCCTCTCACTACCCACTGTGTCGGCCACCGGCCACCGCCTTTTGGCCAACCAAACTTTCCGGCCAGACCAAGAGTTGCATAAAGCTTATCTGAAGAAGATCAACAAGCCCGCAGTCAAGACAATTCAGGCATTCTCTCTCTCTCTCTCTCTCTCTCTCTCTCTCTCTCTCATTCTTCCATGATATATATATACATATATATATATATATATATTTGTGGTACGAGGACGAATCCACTTTGCCTGTCTTCAGTGGAACGAGGCCATTACAGTTAGCTTGTGGATGTGTTGGAGTAGGACTAAGCGGCAAACCGGAGTGATGTTTGATATTTTCTTCTTGGGTTTAAGATTTGATGAGATATGATGTGGGTGATTGTGTTTTTCCTTGCAGAGTCCTGATGGTGATATGATAGATTGTGTTCTATCTCATCTTCAGCCAGCTTTTGATCATCCTCAGCTCAAAGGACACAAGCCATTGGTACAGTACTATACATAATTTTCTGTTTGGTTCCACAAAAGAAAAAAAGGTTTCACCTGTAAAAAGAGATTCCCTTCAAAGCTAACTTAAGAAACATGATGTAATTTTTCCTGAAGATATCCATCAATAAATTCGATTATTATTTTTATTTTTGAGGGGAAAATAGTTGATGTGTTGAAACTACTCATAAAGTTTTTTTATTTTGGATAGATTAAAAGACTTCATTCCTTGAACATACAGGAGCCACCTGAGAGGCCAAAAGGCCATGACTCCATAGATGCAATGACAGAAAGCTTTCAGCTGTGGACAGAATCTGGCGAGTCATGCCCAGAAGGAACTGTTCCAATCAGAAGAACTACAGAAAAAGATATTCTTAGAGCCAGTTCAATCAGAAAATTTGGAAGAAAATTGAGAAGACGCGTTAGTCATGACACAATGAGCACTGATCATGAGGTTAGTATGATAAAATATAGTCAAAGGAAGAGAGGAACATCTACGCTTGGATAGTGATTCATATATAATTTTTTAAAAAATATTTCTAAAAATTTTGTAATTAATTTTTTAAAAATTGTGAAAATATATTTGGATATAATAATCTAAATTAAAAAAAATTAAAAAAATAAAATTAATAACATGTGAAATGCGTATCTCGCGTTTTAAATTTAAAAATATGTTTTCAAAAACATAAACAAACATAGATAAAATCCATGAATTTATTTCATTTTTTGAAAAAAATAAAAATCTTTCCATTAGTAAGTTTTTTAAATCTTTTTTCCCCTCATTTTCTTTTCATCCCTCGGGTGAATCAAGAAAATGTCACCTATCTCATGGAATGAAAATTATTTCCTGCCGTTCCCCTTTTCTTTTCCACCCTACAACATAATTCTACCACAAAGGCTGTTCTCCATTGAAAAGGGCGAATTTAATTTCCTTCCTTTTCTCCACAATCAAACAGTGCATTATGGGGAAGATATGCCGGAGGAAAAGAAAATTGATGATTCACTTTTAAGGCATTAATTGTTATAAGTTAGGTCTTTCATTACAGAGCACTCTCGATTGCTAATTCATATTGCTTTTGTAAATTTTAATCAAAACTCTGTATTCTCTATATCTATGCTAACTTCAGACCATCAAAGGCCCCAACCAAGCTTGAAAAACCATGAAAGAGTGAAAAACTATGTTTTTGTTATGATTAAAGATTTCTTCATCCCTTTTTGTATTTTGTTATCCTTTTTGTGATAATTTTTTGGATTACAGCATGCAGTTGCATTTGTGAATGGAGATCAGTATTATGGGGCAAAGGCCAGCATAAACGTGTGGGCGCCCAGCGTAACTGATCGATATGAATTCAGCCTGTCACAATTATGGGTCATCTCTGGTTCATTTGGCAATGATCTTAATACAATTGAAGCTGGTTGGCAGGCAAGTCCATCATTGTCTAATGTTTCAATCTTAATACACTATACACACACATAGTAATTGCTAAAGTCTTATCATGAAACAAACTGTTCTGTCTGAATCCCAAATTGGATTGAAACTATTTTTACTAAAATATATGTAGCATTTTGATTGCTAAAAGTCTATACAGTTTTAACTTCCTCATGGTAGTTAATGAACCATTATACTCATCTTTCTTCAGGTTAGTCCATTGTTGTATGGAGACAACTATCTTAGGTTCTTCACTTATTGGACAGTAAGTAGTACTAAATCTTTTCATTTCCGATTTCCTCAGAAAGATTATTTATGTAATCAAGTTAGAAACAAGTATTGATTACTTTAATTTGACAGACTGATGCATACCATACCTCCGGCTGCTACAACTTGCTCTGTTCAGGCTTTGTCCAAACTAACAATAAAATTGCCATTGGAGCTGCAATCTCTCCAAGGTCATCTTACAATGGCAGACAATTTGATATTGGCATAATGGTTTGGAAGGTGAGTTTGAGTCAAAAACACTTGAACAAGTCTCCCTAATTAAACTTTTCACCTTAGTTAGAGCTTTCAAGTTAGTTTTTGCAGCTATTTGACAAACTTGATAGTTTGTTTCTTTTGACAAAAAACCTTCAAAATCCGCATCCACTTGCTTAGCTAATCTTCTTTCTGGTTATTATTCTTTATTTAGCTGGGTCAAGTTAATACTTATGCCACGAATATTATCCTTAATAATTTGACCAAATACTAAATATCCCCATCACTTTTCTTTTATTTTTTTATCTGTTCTTAACCTATATATATATATATATATATATATATATGTTGATAGATATTCTTAACTAATAATAAAATCTTGCATATGTTTCTTTTTGCATTTTCTCTGTTTATTTAATCTAGTTTTTGATATTTTATTTTCTTCTATATACTTGAGTGCTAGACCACAAAGCAATGAAAACATATACATAAGATTTTTTTAGTTAACATTTGAAAGAAACTGCATACAGAAACAAATTTATGTATTTTTGTCTAGGATCCAAAGCATGGACATTGGTGGCTGGAATTTGGGTCAGGACTACTATTAGGCTACTGGCCCTCATTCTTGTTCAGTCATCTAAGGAGCCATGCAAGCATGATACAATTCGGAGGAGAAATAGTTAACAGTCGATCAATGGGACATCACACATCGACGCAAATGGGTAGCGGTCATTTTGCAGATGAAGGCTTTGGAAAAGCATCTTATTTCCGAAATTTACAAGTTGTTGATTGGGATAATAGCTTAATTCCTCTATCAAACCTTCATCTCTTGGCTGATCATCCCAATTGTTACAATATAAAAGCAGGAACACATAATGTTTGGGGAAATTACTTCTATTATGGAGGTCCTGGAAGAAATGTAAGGTGTCCCTAAAGAAATTGATACAGGGTATAGAGTGACCTTTTCATTTTTTTCCTCTCTCTCTCTCTCTCTTCTTTTTTTTCTTAGATTTTTTCCCACAAATCATATTACATTTTTCGCTAACAGGTTAGTTATCAATCAACCCACTTTGAGAGTTTCAAAAGCTATTATCTATGTAAATTTGGAGAAAATACAAATTGTTTATATATTGTGGATTGTACTGTGTTTGTCTGTAATTTTCTTTGTTTCTTAATCTTTTGGTTAAAGAAAAAAAAAAGACTGAAGATTAAGATAAGGGACAGAGCACTGCAATGGCTAAAACAGACTACCGTGCAAGGTGCAGCAAGTCAAGACTCTACATTGGTTTTTTGTGCCATTGAGAAAGAAAACCTATAGAAAACTCAAATATATATCTTTCCTTATTTGAAGGGAAGCCCAATATAAATTACCCTTATGGTGGTACCACCCTTACGATATGACAACACGATTCAAATACGACACGAAATTAACGAATTTGAATTTAGCATAAATGTGTTTGGGTCATAAACGGGTTGCATGTATAACACGATTAATAAACAGGTCGGATTTAGATTTTACTAATGTCAACCCGTTTAACACGACTTAACACGTTTAATTATAAAATATATTATGAGTTAAGGTAATTCATCTCACATCAAATATTTATCAAGGTTTTGAGATTTTTTATTTATAAAAGAGGTTTTTACTTTGATTTGACTCATATCCAAAGTTACTAAACTTGAAAATTATCTATACATATTAAAATATAGGTAAATTTTTATTTAAAAAATAAAAAAATTAAAATAAACAGGTTAAGTGTGTTGACACGTGTAACCTGTTTAATAAATGGGTTGGGTTTGGGTTTTGAAACTTGACACGATTAGTTAATAGTGTCGGGTTTGGGTTCACACATATTTTCGAATATGTATGCTTTGGTACGATCGGAACACTACACGATAACACGAATTGTGATGTAGAACAGATTGCAGAAGATTTCCTAGTGCAGAAAAATTCCTAGCACGAGATTGCTTGCAACGTCAACGTTGTCAGAATTGCCTAAAATTCGGTAGGTGGCTTAGAATCGTTGTGCAAATCAATACTCATCGCTTTGCGATGACCTATGCCTGTTTTTTGGGCAAATTCCTTCGTCTTGGACTTCAATAGCGCGTTTTCTTATTTTTTACTATTTATGGTAATAATGTGCGACTTAATTTCAAGAGTTACGGTTGACATTTGAAGTTGTCCTTTTGACAAAGAACTGCTTAAATTTAGGAATTTTTGATTTATGCTTTTAATTATAATATTTCTATTTTTGAAATTTTTCGTATTTTTCTTTATTTTAATTATTGTTTTCCTAGTCCTAGTCGAATTAGGTTTTGTTGTTTATATAAAGGCTTTTCTTTCATTATAAGGTTAACTTTTATTCAATAAAGAATTTTCTTTCTGAGATCTTATTCTTTATGCTCGTGGATTCGAGTGGGTTACCTTTGTTCGTGGATTCGGATGATTTTTTAAGAAACAGGCGGTGTCCTATTTCTTCACAAGCTTCCGCTACAGTCAAATTGACACCCCTACTCATATGTATAAGCTTGCATGTGGGGGACACAGTGCTAATATAAAACATCTCTGGCACACACATAACCAATGAATCTTCCTTCAACAATATATATATATATATATATGTGTGTGTGTGTGTACACACAATATTATATCCTAACTTGCACCCAGCTTTCAAACAAACAATAAAAAAAAAAAATCAAATAGCATAATGTATATGTCTTAGTACAGTCACCAATACAAGTTAATTCATAAAGACGAGAAAGTAATGAAACATATGTGCAAGAAAATGAACAAAAATCATATAGAAGACACAAGATATAAATGGTTTGACAAGATGTTTATATTTACGGATAACGATGATTAATTTACTGTATATCAGAGAGATTAGAATAGTAAAATACACCCAAACCCAAATTCTTATTTTCACTCAATGACGGCTCACACAAAGTCAACTCTCGTCTCATAAAATTAAATCTTAAAAACAATATTTTTGTATATGCGAGTTACAAAATAATAGACGAATAGAGAATAAGAAACATTCAAACAAAACGGGTCAAAAATTTTAAATCACATCAATCATCAACTATTATAAAAAATTAGAATAAATACATCACAGCCAACCAACAACAAAGTCAACCCAACACACTACTAATTGAAACAATCATACTTCTCAAGACAAGTTTGTGCTTTCCAACAAGATATAACATACAAAATTATTAACACTGAAATCTAGAAATATTTTTGCAATTATTCAGTTTCTCTTTTTTTTAGTTGTGAGAGCAATCCCTACTGAACTTACAAAGAAAATGCAAATTTAGAGGCAAACACTACCTAATTGCCATGTTTGGATAGTGAGAAAAATGAAGAAAACTAAGACAAATTAAAATTTTAAAATGTTCCTTGTCCGGGATTCATATACGTATGATAGATAAATGTGAGATTCTAAACTTTTGTATGTCAAATACGTGGAATTGATTTGTCAAGTCAGCAGGCTAAGTCAAATAAGTAATTCATGACTTTTCTCAAAATAATGGTTTTCTCTGATTCTTTTTTTCCGAGATGTGTAGCAGCGTATATTTTTTACCCCAAATTTTGAGCCCTGCTTGATCTCTATAATTGATAGAATTTGTTAGTTTGTTGGTTTCACAGTGTTCAGAATTATCTGAGTTGGTTTATACGCATTAAATTATATTTTATTATTCGTAACAATCAAGTATATTATTTAATTTTTAATTATCAACGATCAGCGAAGATAAAATTCGAATTCGAGACGTTTGAATTTTATTCTTAACATTTTTACTGCTCCACCACACCATTCGATGATAGAATTGAGATACTCTTATTGACTTGTAAAGTAAAAATTGTACAACAACCTTCCGTTGGCCCAAAATAAAAAAGCTGTTAGGAAAAATAGATTTTTGAGTACAATAATTAATTATTTTTGAACTAAAATTAAAGTAAGTCTCACATATTAATTTTGATAGGTCTATATGAAAATGTGTTCTCTTTCATGAGGAGATTTAGATCATGTATTAGGTTGCTCAAAACGATTAAGGAATAAATGAGAAATTACCTCAAAACATGACCACTTGAAAATGGTAACAAAAACTTGAAGTTTGTGAAAAACTTGTGTCTCACATAAGATGGGTACAAGACTTTTAAAAAGTATATATACAATTATCTTGAAGAAAAGTTTGGGCCCTAAGGAGCATCCAAATTTTGTGAAAGGGGAGGGCACATGTTTGGTTCACCACACATGCGTACTGCTATCCAAAACGTTGCGAGCTAAAATTAAAGTGGGTCCGACATATTAATTTTGGTAGGTCGGAAATGTGTTTGAGAAATTGCCTCTAAACATTACCACATGTTCGTTGAGAAATTGTCTCTAAACATTATCCACATGTTCGTTGAACAATTGCAAACACTGTGAGGTATAATTAAAATGGGTCCCACATATTAATTTGGTGGGTCGAAAATGTGTTTAAGAAATTGTCTCCAAACATTACCACATGTTCATTGAACAATTGTAAATGCTGCGAGCTAAAATTAAAATGGGTTCCACATTAATTTTGGTGGGTCGGAATGTGTTATCCTCCATGAGGAGATTAAGATCATGTATTGGATTGTTCAAAATGAAGTGAATGAGAAATTGCCTCCAAACATTACCAGAGGAGATTAAAATCATGTATTGGATTGCTCAAAACGGAGTGAATAAGAAATTGCCTCCAAACATTACTACATGTAAGTCATTGGATTACTCAAAAAGGAGTGAATGAGAAATTGCCTCCAAACATTACCACATGTTCGTTGAATAATTGTGACTATAACAGACACGAATGCTCTATATAAATACTACCTACGCACCTACATTCATGCATTGAATTCATTACATTTTCTGTGCATTCATACATTTAGTTTGAGAGAGTTCTGAAACATAAGTCTGGTTCACTGTACATAGAGTCTGCAGTGCTTCTTCTTTGTGTGAAACCTACTTCATCCTGTGAGGCAGACGTCCATTCAAATTGTAAGCACCAAGGACGAGGGCGTAATCCGTTTTAAAGAGATAGCGTCAAACGCTAGATTTAGTCTGTTCTATCTTTCTGATTCAAAACCTGTAAATTTCTTTCATTTTTGTTTTCTTTTTGGTGAATTCTGTATACTGTTTCTAAAACAGTAATTTGTTTCTGGTTTTTAATTTTGGAATCATAACTCAATTTTAAAATCTTAGAACAAAATTAGTTTCTATTCTTTATAAATTCAAGTTTTGTATTTACAGAATACAGAAAATAAATTCTATATTTACAAAATACAGAAAACAAGTTATGTATTTTTTTAAATTATTCTATTGCTAAAATAAAACAAACTTTATAAATAATTGATTGACAAAGGCATCATCATAAAAAATATCAAATATTCATACATTAAGAAGAAAAAAAAAAAGAAAAAATTACTCATAACCCATTTTGATTAAGTTTTCCTTCACTTAACCTCCGTATGATTTAAAATTTAACCCTTAATTTCCTAACATTAAGATCAAAGTGAAATTATAAATTAGATTTTCTGTCAAAAATACAATGCTTGATTTTTACACGCTAAATATGCGACATTGGGTGAGATTGAATGATTTTTCATCTATAAAATTTTCATTATACCCTTGTTTAAAGTTGAGAATTAAGGTTAGGGCAAAAACCAAATTGAATTAGGATTGGAGCAAAACCAAATTAGAGATTGAGAAAAGAGATAATGTCTCTCACCCTCCATACCTAAGATTTTTTGTTTTTTTATCCAATATGCTTTTTTTTTTTAAATTGCCGAGAAAATATAGACAATAAAAGAAAATGTATCTTTTTAATCCTGAGTTCACCATGAAACAAAGAACTTTACTTACTGAGCCTTTCATTTCAAGTGTTGCATTTGGTTGATGAGAACATATGTTGATAAAAATTAGCGTCAAACATCTGTATGTATTATGCATATAGATATATATATATATATATAAATATGTCTAACAAAGTAATTTATTATACGACTGGAAACATGATCATTTTTTATTTTTATTTTTTTATAAATTAAAAATTTAAGATTAAATGTATCAAAATTAGTATTACAGAAACTAAAGTAACACAACACCCTGACTACAGGATTAAAAGTACAGTTTAACCCGGAAACAAGAAAAAATTTTCATTATTTTTAGTACATTGTATCCCAACCAAGAAATATTTATCACATTTATAAAATATATAAATTATATATTAATATTCATTGACTTAAAAACAATAAATAATAATCCTCGGAAAACAATCCATACTTGTCAGAGCAAGCTGGCACTTTCCAACAGGGTTACGAATAAAAAATGATTTAACGTTGAAATCAACAAATATTTTTGCAAGTTCAGTTTGTCTTTTTTCAGTTTTGAGAACAACCCCAACTGAACTTACAAAGAAAATGCAACTTTAGAGCCAAACACTACCTAATCTATTGAATGATTCTGTTGCAGTTACCTGTCAATATGTTTTTTTAATGATGTTTTAATGTGTAATATGGCTCATTTTTATTTAATAAAACATAAATAAATATAATAAAATATTATTGTAAAAAACACATTGTCACTTAATGTATTAGATACACCGAATAATATCTCTTTGACCACAGTTTCTAAATGTGAATGCAAGCAATGACCCAAACTACTAAAATAAAATAAGATACAGAATCAGTGTGTTAATTTGCAGAACAGTTTAAAGTATGTTTGATCACAATTATTATAAGATGAGATAATTACACTTACCTTTTTCTGAGGTTTCTGATAATTGTAAAAACTTCTTTTATAGTTTCTGAAATAATATTGTCCCCTTATTTGTCTTGTCTCTTTAACTCCATTAACGAAATTAGTAAAATTACTAATTTATCATTGTATTTTAATATTATAATTTTATCAGAAAAAATTCATAACTCTCTCTCTCCTCTCTCATATATATCTCAGAACAGTAAGAAATTGAGGGGAACGATCTCTGTCGAAAGCAACTGACACTATTAGCGGTGGGGGCGATGATCGGAGGGGTGCGATGATCAGTGTTGTTCTGTTGATTGGAGGGCACGAAAGGCCTCTGCTATGAGAAGGAGAAATTTCCTCCTCTGCGATGACAATTGCTGCAGCTGTAACAAGAACAGATCGATGATGGCTTCAGCGTGTTGCGACGATGATGATTGTAGCAGAGATGAAGTGGAGCAAAGGGATGAAGTGGAGGAAGATAGATGTTCCCGAAGCAGGTACTGATCCCAGGCACTCTCCTCAAGCAGTCCCAAGCACTTTCCTTTGGTTTGACGACACAACCTAAATAAGTAACTTGTAGGTAGATTTATTTTAAAATAATAATAATAACAAAACCCACATTTCTCTAATGAAGTTCATGTTATAGAGCAACAACATTTCTTCAGCTTTGCATAACGTTCACACCCGAACATGCTTAATAACTATAGATCATCAATTTGGCATCCAATTATTGCTCCACTGATTTGCAATCTGTAATTCTATGTAAAGCAAACACACACTACAAGAAAATAGGTCTTTCGCGACATTTTACATTCGCCGCTAAAGGGTTTAAAAACAGCCACTAATTACATTTGTGGCGTTTTATCTTTTTGACGCCAATGCCTCCGTCGTAATTTTGTTGCGGCAGTTCAAGAACTGCCGCAAAGTACTTGTGGCGTTTTTAGTAGCGAATTGATTTGCCGATAAAACAAAAAGTATCGTTTGACGAATATGGATATAAATGACGCATTTAGTGGCGTTTGTCTAGTTGCCATTAATTTGTGGCACTTTTGCCACCACCGCTAATAGACAACATTTGTGGCCATTGTCTAAACGCTGTTAAAGCTTTTCTTTGTGGTATTTAACGAAACGCCACAATTCTGAAAGTTTTTGTGACCATTTTACAATCGCCGCAGAAACATTTGTGGCATTTATCATTTCTGACAATTATTTTACTGCTGCTAAAAGCATTTAATTTTGTAACAATTCTTTAAACGCCGCAAACAATTTTGTGGCGTTTATCTTTTGTCGTAATTTTTTATATGGAGAAAAAATCTGCCACTAATATACTCCTAATCAATTATCACTTTTTAAAATGATTTTAATATATTCTTGCAAAATTTTAAACACATTCACTAATTAAGTGCACTAAATACTCAATACATCAGTCCACACATAAGATGTCTTATACCAAAACTCATTTATTCATATAAAACCAAATTAAAATCTCACTTGACATCACCAACTCAAATCCAAATTAATATCCATACAAATAAAATCCAAGATAGATAATACTCCCAATATCCAAGTAAGATAGTCATCAAATAAGTAACAAATACAATAGTCATCAACAACTAAATAACTAGGAAAAAAAACTCCTAAACAAAAGTCTCAAACAAGTAAAAAGCAAGCTAATTAGAATGAACTCCAACTCCAAGCAGCATTAACAACGGCCTATCATTAAAAACAACAATCCATGAGAAGCCCAACATCAACGACAAATAGTCCGTTCTTTACTCATTCTCATTAACCTGACAAAATGCAAAAATAAATAAACATATTAGTTTATACAAGCTAATATTTAGTTACAAAATCATGATATTAGAAAAAATAACACATACCACATCACTAATTTGCCATGCAATATTTTCTCCAATAGCCTCTTGAAGCATGTCAACACTATCAAGGGGCCTTATCAAAGGATAGCGAGGGCTTTGCAATCTCTTTAATATTTACTTCACAAAAGTATGGTCCAAGTGCCACCCCTTCTACTTTTCTTGATGGGTCCAAACTAACAATGGATCCCTTCGCCACAACTACTTTGGGTATTTGGAAGCTAAGAAGATCAACTTTCATTCCCACCTACAATTATCATTATTACATTTTTTAAAAATAAACCTAACTATTTAAGATTGTAGTTATTATATATTTATATAGACCTAGCAGAAAAAAGCATAAGTATAGAGTATTGGATTATAAGATAATGTTGTAATTATTAAATGAAAGACTTACCTTTAGAGTGTCATTGTTGTGATGGGGTTGCTTCTTTATTTTTTTTGCTGGAGGTTCCTGCATTAGATATTTGAATTGAATGATATGAGTCACTAATTACTAATGTAATCACCAAAAAGAAAACATATCTAACCTCATGAGGCGAAAAAGGTAGTGTCTGTAAGGGAGATGACAACTGATCATCTGAGTTTGCAGAACTGTTGTTAAATATTTTTATGTGTTTATATATAATCCTAAGGGTATATATATACATCGTACATGACACTCAATTACCTATAAAGAAGGTAGATCAAATATTAACTACAACATTTGAAAATGCAATAGACAAAGATGAATGAAAATGAATGAAAATGCAATAGACCAAATTGTGTCTACTTGGGACAATTTTTCAGTAACTACAGTCCAAAGTAAGTGCCAAAGTTTCATGAAAAGTGTGCAATGAAGGGGAAAATAATATACTAATTTCTAACACCTGCTAATTCTTTATAAAAATCTCTTCCGAAAGTGTACATAAGTTTAAGGACTGAAAAATATGACTTAAATTTTCTGTAATGACACAAGTGGCAAGTCATCATGCCACTCATACCATTTCAAATTAAAAGAAACTTTATGAAGCAATCTCACGAGGCAAAAATCTCTGAGCTACATGGTGTTCACACACGAAGTTGGTACCACCTTATAATGATACATACACAGTTCAAAAGAAACTGAAGAACAGAGTGGACAACTCTCACACAACCATTGAAATTTGGGTGTAAAATGCCACGGGTTGGAAGGCAAAGTTAGTATAGGTAACATGAGAAACGAGAACAGATAAAATCCAATAATTCATACCTTAATTGAGTTCATTCAAATTCTGGGTGAATGCCCTGCATCTGATCCATCCACAGACAAACTATCACTGTCAGAATCTGCATTTGGATTATCAGAGTGATTTAATAAATATATCCCACATTCGACAAGAAGAACTCAAATGGCAGTGCAATTCCAATAAAACTAAGACTGCAACCATTGTGTAATAACTAACGGCCAAAAAATATATAATTTACCACTTGAAGAGGAACCATAGTCACTGCTAGAACTGCTTGAACTACAGGACCTACTTGCATTATCTCCTTGCTTCTCTTCTTGTAAAGGAGAAGAAGTAGCAACATTCTTTTCATCTGTTTAAAAGCCCAACAGTTTTGTTTACATCAGCACATAAAGAATAGATTGCTATTCAGACCACCTGGTCAGCCTAAACAAAGTGCCATTAATTCTCATGTTTCAAACTGTCACCTGTTTTGGTTTCTTTTGGTGACTTCACAATTGCAGGGGCTGGGTTCTGCAATAGTAAAATTAATCATGCATTAGCCAAAATCACTACCATGGAGGAAGATTGGAAGCAATTACAATTCAAAGTCTTACTATTGCTGGGATAGAATTGGTAGCTTTTGCTCTTGCTTGAAGAGCAAGTTAAGCTTTTCTCTTGTTCTTGCTCAAACTCTTCTTGTAATTGGTCACAAACCAATCAAGTTCCCAGAGTGTTTCTGCATCAACACTATCAATATCCACTTCAATCTCATCATCATGTTGGCAAAGCGCCAAATTACTATTCTTAATAATCTGGACAATGTTGTCCAACTTTTCCGAGGGTAAACACTGAAGGTTTGTGCTGAGCCTTTGTTTCTCCTCAAAAGTCATGTCCCTTTTGTGAGGATCCTTTGCCTTGAGTTTTTCCAGAACTGGAGCCCTGCCCACTGGAGCAAAATTTGACTGTTTTAGTTTGGAATCAACAGTCATTGTCATCGATTTTGATCTATCCAAACTCCTCATTTCAGGAGGAGGACAGGAAAAAGGGTGAGTTTTCCTGGATGTAGGAGTGAGCAGACCCACATAACGAACCATTTCATATCTCCAATCAGGATTATACTCGGCCTCTATAACTGCCCATTTCTCTTCAAAAATATTTAACAACAGTTCTGGCATAATGTGAACATCCTGCCCCTTACGATTATATATAAACACATAAATATATGGGTTGGCGAGGGGAAGAGAGGGATACCTCTGATGGTGAACTGAACTGTAGTCCCCGGAAAAGTAAGCTCGACTTGCAGCGAAATCGACTGATGGTGATGGGTATTGCAGCCGTTCCTGTTCTGGCTGTTCCCGTTTCTGCAGCAGGTAGTGGTGGTGTTAGTTGCAACGTGAAGAAGGGTTAGAGTAGAGTTTTGAAGTTGTCTTTTGATGTGTGTACATGAAAAAGGCAAGTTGAATGTATAACACGCTGATGATCATCGGTGGGGAAACCACGACCTTTCGGTTTCTTTCACATTTTTTTGTAAAAAATAATTAAGGTTGCTTGGGATTGGGAATAACTATTACCTAATTTTATTATCTAGGTCTTTAAGGTTGCTTGGGAGAATTTTTGAGATTGGTCTTTCCATTTGGTCTTTACAAAAGTTTTCTTCAAAAAAAATATGACTTTTAAAAATATTTTTACCTTGATTTTATTTTTTAAAATACAAAAAATAAGTTTGCAAAAATATATAATTTTAGGTTGAGTTCATCTTCAATAATTACTCATATTTAAATAAAACCTTCATTTGATATGAATATTTACTCAAATCTTTTGAAAAGTATTTTGTTTCAAATTTTCAAAAATTGAATTTAAGTAATAATTTAATTAAGCTTATGAACTATATTTTTTGAATTTAAATATAAGTTTAACCAAAATTCAATCCGTAAGGATTCATTTGAAATAACTTTTCAATGCTCATTGCTTTTTTGTGTTGTATTTGCAAAAGTTGGTTTCCAAAAATGTGCTTAGCTATTTAATTAAGTTTTTAAAATTATTTTTGTATTAATTTTATTTTTTAAACACAATTTTGTGCATTTTTTTTTCTCAAAACACAAATATATATAGTTAAATACATTTTAGTCTAATTTATTACTCGTTTCAAATAATGTCATTTATTATAAATTACTTTAAATAAGTTACTTAATTTATATTTTTGTTTCAAATAAGATTCTCTATTTTAAATTATTTCAAATAAGATTTTCTATTTTAAATTATTTTAAATAAGACTCTCAATTTGAATGAAAGTAAACAAATGATTTGAAATCACTACAAGAAAATAGGCGTTTCGTGGTGAATTCGGAGCGGCGCTTTTTACCAACTGCCACTAATTTGTGGCAAATGAAAATAACTTGCCACTATTTAGCGACACTTAATCAAACCAGCCGCTACTTAGCTGGCGCCATTCGCGGCAGTTACTAAAATTTGCCATTGTATTTCATTAAAACGACGTCGTTTTGTTAGAAGTAAGTGGCGAATTATAGGAAACGCCACTCTGTTACGGCGGTTATTTTAAAGCGCCGCTAAATAGTAGCGGTTATTTTCATTTGCCACAAATTAGTGGCGGTTGGTAAAAAGCGCCGCTCAGAATTCGTCGCGAAAGGCCTATTTTCTTGTAGTGACATTTCAACATAATCTAAACCAATTCTGACATATCTTCAGTCTTTTACCAAATTTGCACATTCCATATGTATCATTCTAATTTTGTTTTGTTGCAGAGAAGAGACAAAATCCCAACCAAATTAAATAATTTCTAATAGGTTTTTATTTTATTTTTTGATAATTCAAAAACTTTTACTACCATAAAATAGCTCTACCTTGATTGATCGTAACTGAAGCAAATCCAATCTCTGATACCTCATTGTATATAATAAATAATAACACATTCAAATTAAAGAGGCCTCTGCTATGAGAGTTATTGTTGTGTTTCTTCGCATCAAATTAAAAAGGCAAAAGGCTTCCTCACCAAACCCATTATCAGAATAACCTGAAATAATTGCATTCCATGAAACAACATTTCTCTCCGACATATCGATAGCTTCTGTTGCTTCGCCATGAGCTCCATCCTCCAGTAATGGAGCATGGATAGGGCAGAGAAATTGAGAGAGAGATGTTTGCAGGAATGGAGAATTTAGGGTAGGGAAATGGGTTTGACAAAGAGAGGAAAATGGAAAATTTAGGGTAGAGAAATTGAGAGAGAGAAGTGATAGAAGGGTAAAGGAAATATTTGTGAGGGTAGTTTTGTTAATTAACCATGACTTGTATGGGGATAAAATTGGCATTTAGACAAAAAAAATTGCTTACATCATCAAACTCTGTTAGGTTAAACTAACGGTCATTGACTGGACAGGGGAGAATCTGTTATTGACATTGAAACCAGAAGAGAGACAGTATTATTTCAGAAACTATAAGGGAGGTTTATGCAATTGTCAGAAATCTCAAGGAAAGTAAGTGTAATTTACCCTTATAAGATATATGTGTAGCAGTGCAGGCAAAAACTAGGGAAAATAGTAATATAATAAAGAGGGTGGGACATATTCCAGGAAAGCAAAAGACCCACCAAAATTAGTTTTTCACTTTCTTGGGATGCATGCCATGTTTGGATGCTGAGAAACATAAAGAAAACAATAAGGAGATTTTCAATTGTTACTTATCCGTATTTTTTTTAATTATTATTATTATATATATGTATGACAGGTAAATGTGAGATTCCAAAATCTTTGTACCTCAATATGTGGAATTGGCTTGGTAAGTCATCACAAAATTATATCAAATATTCCTATATAATGAAGATAAAGAATATGTAGATGAAAAGCGTGATTTGTTCCTTCACGATGTTTCAATCTTTGCTGCTGTGATTGAATCATGCAATACACGTGTTAGTGCATGTTTGCACTGTCCAAATATAGTGTGAAGATCATGACAATGCGTCTGGTGCTAGAAATATTCATATAAATAATTTGAAAACAGAAAAAAATTAGTAATAATAAGAATTTTAACAGTGATAAATGTCAAGATAGTATGTAAGCTTGGAGTTCGATGTATGTAATAAGAAATGACTAATTTATAATTGAAGTTAGTCAACTCAAGGTACTACATTTTCAGGTAACTATTCAATAATGGGTTAGATTCTACTAAAATAGGTGAGACATAACACATATAACACCTCACCACGAAAGAGTAGCATGGTCAGGCTAGTGCCTTGGGAGCACTGAAAAGATTTCCCAAAATAAGAAGCATGCTCACAATCATGAAATTGCAATTTGTGCAAATAGAGAAATATTTGCCAAACATGACCTAACAAGCTTACAAGTAAAGATGGGTTGCTTTCAGCCCAAATTGTAGTTCAATATTAACTTACTAGCTTTATGAGGTTAGGGATAGAGCTAGGAAGCCCAAATCGATTCTTTGAACCCAAGACCATGTAGCTTGGAATCAACATTTTTACCAATTCAACTGATCTAACAAATTCTCAACCAGTTCAATTAAACAAAGTTTGATCCCAACTACCTAAGGTCACTTACGAAAACCCTTTTTTTAATCCCGTTTGGTCCTACTTATTTGACCAAAATCATGATCTCCAACTGGAATTTTGCTGAAGCTCCAAATAGCTCCGTCTTGGAAATTACAGTCAGCAACTGTGAATTTGGTCTGATTAACGGGACACTAAGCACCCACTTAGTCATCATGTCATAGAACACAAATGCATAATGGATTTCATTAGAATTCCACAATTAAGTGAACTTGAGCGAAAACAGTATCGTAATTGATGAAAATGAGTTTGTTTCATTCCACAACTTTACAAAAGAATCTATCGACATAATATGCATCTCATTACACCAAAACATATAGAATCTCAAAAAAAAAAAATCGGATTCAACAAAAAAGAATAAGCCCGTTCCTTTCATGCCAAACATACCACAATAGACAAAAAGGTGCCACATACAGGTTCTCCTAAATCTCTTGCTACAACCTTCTTTCCAACCAGCTAGTACATCTACATTTGACCATGGAAAACCAAGCGATCCCCACACAAAACTAGCAACATATTTAAGCTTCTTGGCAACCCTATAATGAACAAGAAAATGGCCAACAGTCTTCTCATCCTCTCAACATATGCAACACTAATTAGCCTAAAACTACTTCTCTTCAAATTGTCAACAGTTAAACTAACATCATGTACACCATGAAGAGAAGAAGGGCCACCTTAATATTTGTACTTTCACTTTGACGCCAACTTTTGGGTCCCCAACTATATGATGTATCAGTCTTAGGGCTTAAAGAAATTACTGTCAATTGCCAAAAAAAAATTTTGGGAAAATAATAACGTGGATCTCTTTTGAGTTACATGATAATTATAAAGAGTTACATGACAATTATAGAGATAAATGTATGTTATATTAACAATAGATATACAAATTTTTTTTCCTGTATAAAATCTGTCATTAATGGTGTTAGGGTTTTGAATAAAAAAATCTATATGATTAAAAAATCCTTGTATATTATACTGATCTCTTTTATTTTTTCTAGAAAATGTAGAAAATGTCTCTTTAATTATCAGATATCACAGGAGAGCTTGTTAACCGCAAATGCAAGGTTTGTTCTTGTAATCAAGAGATATTGAAGGCTGCCAATAACTGTTCTGTACTCCGTGGGATCAGACAAAAGAGAGCCCGATTTTACAAGGGTGGGCTAGTGGGAATAGGAGTTAGCACGGGTTTGGCAGCAGTCATATGAGTTCGAGCCAGAATATCCAGAAGGTAACACCTTTGAAATAGTAAAATACCTTGCTGATTTGGGTCTACCTCCATACCCAAGAAATAAGATAGTTGTCCAAGATCCTTAATTGAAAACCGATGAGCAAGAACATTAACAAAGGAGTCGATCATCTTAGTGTTGTCACCAATGATTATTAAGTCATCCACATATACAAGGATATACATAATATGTCCAGCAGTAGTGAGAACAAATAGTGAGGTATCCGCATGAGAATTCTTGAAGCCAGAGTGAAGAAGGAAAGTGCAGAGTTCATGATACCATGCTCTAGGTGCTTATTTGAGGCCATAGATTGCCCTTCGAAGTTTTCAGACATAGGAGGGATGATCTTGATCAACAAAACCTGGTGGTTGTTGAATGTAGACATGCTCGGAGAGGTGTCCTTGGAGAAAGGCGTTGTTGACATCAAGTTGGCGTAAGGACCAACCCCGAGATACAGCAAGGCTGAGGACAACACGAACTGTGGTTGGTTTGACAACAAGGCTGAAAGTGTCAAGTTAATCAACTCCTGGTCTTTGATGAAATCCTTTTGCGAGCAAACGTGTTTTGAACCTGTCAATAGAGCCATCAGAGTTACGTTTAATTCGAAAAATCCATTTACACCCAACTATGTTATTTGTAGAATCAAGTGGAACAAGTTCCCATGTTCCATTTCTAACTAAAGCATCACACTCATCAGACATGGCTTGACACCACTGTCGATCTATAAGGGCTTTAGTCACGGTTGTTGATTCAAGGTCGTTGGATTTTGAGAGTTGGGTATGAAGGTTCATCTTAGTTATTGGTTTATGAATCTGGTTCTTGGCTCAGGTGATCATTGAGTGAGTTGGAAGGGGGTGAGTTTTGGTTAAGTGAGGAGGAGGTGATGTTGGGATACGTAGTGGTGGGGTTGGATTGGTGGAGGATGGCAAAGAAGTTGAGTTTGGGTGGGTGGGTTGGGTTGTGTTGGTGGATAGAATAGGTACGGAAGGGTGTGGTGGAGCCGCACATTGAGGTTGCGGAGGGACGATGACTTTAGATGGCGCAGTGAGTGACGGCTGGGAAGAGGGTGAGATAACTCTAATTGGTGCAGGAATCCAAGTGGCGATGGTGTTGAGATGAGGACTAGAGGACGGACCAGATAGGGAAGAGTAGGGAAACTGAGATTCAACAAATTAGACATGTCTTGAGACATAGAGTCTTGAGGTTGAAGGGTTAAGGTAGTAATATACACTTTGAGTGAGAGAGTACCCAAGGAAAACACACGGCTTGGACCATGATTCAAGTTTGTGTGATGTGTAAAGTCTGAGCCAAGGGTAGCATAAGCAGCCAAAGACCCTTAATTTTGAGTAATTTGGTGCTGTTAGAAATATTTTGTGGTAGGGTGAGGAGAGATTTAAAGTGGGAGTGGGCATTCTATTGATGAGGTAGACGGTTGTGGCAAAGGCATAAGTCCAGTAAGAGAGGGGTAAAGAAGTATGAGGAAGGAGGGCTAGGCCGGTTTGGACGATATGAAGGTGCCGTCTTTCAGGAGTAACCATTGTGTTCAAGGTGTGTGAGGTGGAGTGGTGAGATGAGAGACACCATTGGTAGAGAGAAAATTAGCTAGGGAGATGTACTCACCACCATTGTTAGAGTAGAGGGTTTTGATGGTTGAATTGAAGTGTTTTTCTACTATGGCTTTGAATCTTATAAAGACTTCTTTGACATCAGATTTGTTTTTTAGTGGGTAAAACTAGATATATTTAGTGAAGTGATCAATGAAGATTACATAATATTTAAAGCCATTATGTGAGAAAATTGGAGAGGTCCAAGCATCGAAAATTATGATTTCAAGAGGTTTAGTAGAGATAATTGTAGAGTTGGAGAAAGACAATTTGTGGCTTTTATTGTAAAGACAAGCATTACATGAGAAATAAGGAGATACAAAGGAAGATAAGCCTAAATTATTGCTAGAAACAACATGTTTGAGAATTGGAAAAGCAGGATGTCCTAATCTATGGTGCCAATCGAAGGAAGTGGTCTTTATTGTGGAGAAGGCAATCAAAGGGGAGGAGGTACACCATCTTTAGTTCGTCCCTTCAGCAGTGTTGCCCCGGTTCGAAGGTCCTTCACAAGAAAAGTAGATGGTAAGAACTCTATGGAAACATTGTTAGAATGGAAAAATTGTGATATAGAGATTAGGTTCTTTTTCATAGAGGAGACACAAAGAACATTGTTTAATGTAAAGGTATTGTGAGGAGTTTTGAGAGAGGTGGAACCAGTGTGGGTGATGGGAAGATTGGAGCCATCTCCGATCATGATGTCATCAGTGCCAATGTATGGAGCATGAAGGGAGAGGTCGCTCAAATCAGATGCGACATGGTGTGATGCACCGTTGTTCCAAAAGCCAAGATGGCAGTGGTGGAAGGATTGGTGGCAAGGTGAGCTTGTGGTTGCCATGGTGTGCCTTATTGGGAAGAGCTGGATGTGGGGGAAGTGTGAACTGGTACGAGGCGAAATGAAGGACACCGTTTGGCAGTGTGACCCTGAAGCCTGCAAATTTGGCAGTGACCAAGGTACGGTCTGGGAGGAGGACGAGGGCCCTGTGATGAATGGGGTCCTGCATTGGTTGCAACAGGTGGGCGGTTGGTTGAGTTGAAGGATGGGCAGCCAGTTGGTGGTGGTAGTGCGTTGTGGTTGAGAAGGACGCCAATTTGTGTTGTTGGTTCGGTATGTGGGATTTGCAATAGCTGGAAACTGGTGGGGCTCGGGTGGGATGGGTTGAAGAGAGGCTTCAAAATTGAGAAGTTTTTCGTGAAGTTCTTCAAAGGTGATAAAGGTATCTCTGGCTTGGACAGCACGGACTAATTCTTTGTAATAATCACCGAGACCATCGAGGATTTTGTCTGTGATTTCTTCTTCATCCATTGAGGCTCCAAGAAAAGCAAGATCATCTGCTCGAGTTTTGATGGTTTGCATGAACTCAGTGATGCCAATGGAGCCTTTAGTGGGGTTGGTTTTTGATTTGTTTGATGCAGCCACGAGAGGGCTTAGCATAGGTGTTGGCTAGAATTGTCCAGGCTTGTCTAGAGGTTGTGGCTTGAGCTATGAAGGGAATAATGGTGGGTGAGATAGAGCCAATGATAGCGTTGAGGATCAGTTGGTCCTGTCTGGTCCATAGAATGTAACTGGGATTGGGTCTGGTGGTATTGGCTTGGGTTAAGGTGGCTGGCGGACATAGTTTGGAGCTATCAATATAGCCAAGAAGGTCATAGCCAATGAAGAGGGTTTGGAACTGCAGTTTCCAGGAGAGGTAATTGATAGAGGTGAGTTTGAGAGGGGCTTGAGCAGCAACGTTGATGCTGATGAGAGTTGGGTGTGGTTTATTGGTGTTGAGGATTGGTTGCAGGTTCAGATTCATGAGCCATGAGTGCTGAAGAACAGGGGAAGAGAAAAAAAAAAAAGAAAAAAAAATTGGATCGGCTTATACGACTTGTGGTTGCTTTGATACCATGACAGATTGAGGAAATCAATTGTGTTTTTCATATACATTTGGCAGTAGTTAAATACACATACAGGATAACAAACACTTGTTTGAGATCCTAAAATATAAAGCAGTTTGAAACTGTTTCCTAACTCTAATGAACAACTATTTTGAATGAATCCAAAAGAGAGAAACTGACGGGCTGTTACAATCTGTACAACTATTTTGAATTTACAATCTGTTACAATCCTATGACTTATGATAGTTACCAGGTAATGGTCCTCTTGGTTGCTGAGAAGATGGACAAGAAAACAAAATTCAAAGCACACTTTGGTTCCCATTTTGTCTTTCAAGCTTCTAGGTGACCTAATAGAGCACTATGTTTTTTTTTTTGCAAAAGGAAAATGAAGAGCAATCACAAAATATTTCAAAAAAAAATTGGATTGGTGAAGGATTTATTCATGCTTTTGAACCAAAAAAAAAAAAAAAACTATTTGGGATGAGATGTAGATAGTAATTGAGGCTCTGTTTAGTTTGTGGACTTGGTGCAAATTTGGCGTCTCAGTTGGAGAGTCAAATTGACAGCTAGGAGTCGTGACTTTTCCAATATATGTATTTGTTGCTTCAAGAAGAGACGACGTTAGGGGTGGTGATTTTAGCCAAAGAAGTGAAGCCAAACATGCAAGGGCAGAGCCACAAAGGAAATTAGGGGAGGGTCAGAAATTTTTTTTAGGGGACGGGAGTCCTATTTTTTTTAATAAAAAAATAGCAAAGAAACAATAGAAAAATCTAAAATTTCAAATCTTGGGGGCAAAAAGGGCATGTCACCCTTTGCCACCCCTCGCATCCACCAATGATAATATCCTATGTATGAAACCTACATTAAAAATCTCATGTTCAAATGCAGCTATAATTAGCCATTTGCACCTTCACAAAGAGAGAATTTCAATTTCAATTTGTGTTTGTAAGTGGAAGTTCAAATGCGAAGCTCACATTTAGGCCTCAATATGCTTATATATGTGGAGTATTTCCCCTTACATGTTTGGAATAGGGAATGACTCATGGATGGATAAAGAGGTAACCTCATGGCAGCCATGATGCTCTAATGAATCACATCCTCAGAACAATGAGACTCCTTAACAAATTTAAGTCATTATTACAGAAAATTTGGGATAATTTACCATTTTCGCACCTACTGATATGGACTATCACAATCATTCTTTTTAAGTTTCAAATGAAACAAACACAACTCTTTAATTTCCAATGCTAAAAAAGAGAGTGATTGGATGAATATGGTACAACAAGCATTTCTCATAGTTTGAAGTTCCGTATCAAAATGGAGAAACAATTTAAAAGTAAAGAAAGCATTTTCTTGATCAAGGAAAAACACGAGCTAGTACATGCCACACACACAACCCATATAAGTTATTGAATAAGTTCTTATGAATCATTTCATACATGCTAGGCTTGTGTCCATGCCTAACTAATCTCACATAGAAACTCGAGAAACAGGGCTGGCTCTAGGGTGGAGGCCGGCATCTTTGAGAGTCATTTCCATTTGATCAACATCAAAGACTTTTCTAGGGAAGCTTGATACCAATCTGTAGTTTCCAACTCCTGGCAGGTGTAGTGAATCAATATATGTATAAATTGACTCGACACTGTCTGTGCTCGCGAAGCTTTGCTCCCCATTTGGAAAACGTATCAATATCTGTACAATCATCAACCAATTTGATCATTTACAAATGTATGATCCATCAAGCCATAACAAAATTCGGTACCTGGGTGAGTTGATCATCCTTTCCTCTACTTCCAATGTCCTGAGGGGGAAAATCACTAGTAGTGGTCCCTTCTTTAGCATTACAACTCTGCTTTCTTGTGGGATTTTGTTCAGACTTCTCATAATTTACTTTATTTGGAACATCTACTTGTTTTTTAGCTCTTTCTTCTGAAGGTAGATTCTTAGGTCTCTCTTTTTCCTGGAAAAGGCAAAAAAGTTGGTTCATTGTCTGTATAGGTTAGAATTATAGTGACATATCATATAAAAATGCACCTTATCTATCTGGAGTGCTGCAAGATTTTCCACTTCTTGTTCTTCCCTCAACAGCTGATCTTCTCTTCTCTTTTCTTCCTCCTTGGCCGTTGCACTGCCAAAGGCCAATCCTTGCTCCTCCATTGTTCTTTGTAGGATCTCCACCAATTCAGCTGGGGAAACTGCCCCTTCCATCTACAGAGAAGGAAGGAAGAAAATGAGTTTGAATATTACTTCAATTATTCCACTTCATTGGATCACTTGTACAGAAGTATATCATTCATATGGTCGAATTTTCCATTCAATTTCCATCTAGCTATTTAGAAGGTGCAGAGATATAGGAAAATGTTTCAAATGAACTACACAAATTACATAATTAAAACATATATATTGAAGGATTCCCATCCCTTTTCTCTGTTCGATTTTGCCATTGGTTAGAACTTAGGAAATAATTGAAGTTTAGAACTCAATAAACATAATGCATAAGAAAAGTGTGTTACTATCCCTGTGATGTGATTTTCATAGCAATTTTCAATTGATTCCCTTTTCATTTCAAATCAGGCAACTACAAAAGCAGAGGATAAGCTTACAAGTATATTAAGTCCCTTGATATGATCCACACTTATGTTTATTATGTTGAAAAGACAAAAAAAAAGTCTTATTAGGTATACAAGAAAGGATAGATATACATGACTGAGCCCAAGCCCTAACTACATATTGTTTATTGACTTCCCACCTTCACAACAAATGGTTTCACTGTTTTTGGACTCCTTGTTCACCATATATATATCTTATCATTTTGTACTATATATCATCATAGTCATCATCATTCAGTGTATTTCCACTTGATCTACCTGTTGCAGCACTGTAATGCCATCACCAGAAGCTGGAGCCACTACTGCACAAAATGGGAAGCTGGCAGGCTTCAGTGTTGTTGTCAGCTGCAAACCCTCTCCTCTGTTTGCAAGTCCACCCCAGCTAACAAAATTTGCATCTATAAACTGAACCACCAGCTCTGAACACAAGGCCTCCCTACAAAAGGGGGAAGTGAAAGGGTTGTTTTCTGGCGAGTGGAGGGATATGAACACAAACTTTATCTCATCCTGTGCTATCTTTAGAGCCTCGGTGAACCGGCACGCATAGAAGAAGGGATGTATGGTACCATACTGCTGCTCAAAACTGGCTAGAAAAGCCCATTCTTCTTGAATAACAACTTCAGGTTGTTGTTGTGGATGCTGAAATGGAAAATTTGGATGTTGCAGTGGAAAATTTGATGGTTGATGCTGGTTTCTTCTTCCTCCTATACCTATGAGGTCCATTCCTTGATCCATTGCTCTTGAAAATTCCCCTAAAATGTTCCGAGGGAGGCTTACCATTCGGCGAACAATCCCATTGCAGGAGGCCTCCCTTGTTGACCTTGCACTTCTCCTCATCATCCATGACATTGTTCTCTCTTTGCTTTCAAGAGTGGACTACTGAGACACAAATTACTGCAAATTTTGCTAAATTTAGTGTGTTTGCTAGAAATTGATCCTAGTGTGAAACCAAGCTCTTGGCAATCCTCAGAAGTAATTTATGAAATGTAAAATGGATTTACTTCTTGTCAAATTCAATGATTAAATGTCACAATCAACTTAGCAACTGTTGACTTTAATCAGTAACACAGCTATTATTGCGGGAAATGTGATAATGCTTCTTTTTCTTTTTCCCTGTTCAGTGTTGAAAGACAATGCCTTCCTTTTAGAAAATTTTGACAAATGTTGTAGTGGGATACTATTGATTATATGCTTTTGTCTATGTTAAAAAGTGAGGCAATAGTAACTAAGTGCGGCCAGCTCAGTTGGCGACTCATGAGTTCAAATTTCAAGAAACATGAGCATGTTACTGTTAGTTTGTGTTATATATATATTATGTCATAATGTTCTGTTATAATATCGTGACGGTACTATTTGGTTAGTTATGTTGTAATATTAAGGGTACGTGTGATTGTGATTGTGATTGTTCGATTGATTGTCATACATGAGTTGAAAATTTACAAATCTCGCTTTTAATAAAACAGGTTTGAGAGAAACTATTCTCACTCTGTTAGGATTTTGGGAGAAGACGTCCTACATTGATTATATAAAAATAAAAAATAAAAAAAAATTTGTGATACATAATTAATATTTATAATGATATTTTTTTAATCACTAATTAAAATTTTATACAAATTTAATAGAATTATGTGTTTAAAAAATAATAATATATTATTTTAATTCTCTATTAATATATATTTCTTATTTAAACACGTATATCAATTTGTTTGAAATCTATTAATTACAATTAATTTAATAAATAAATAAAAATTTAAAAATAAATGAGACCTGATCATATCACAAAGTAAAAGGAATTTTCCGTCCGATTGTCATTCCTATCCCACGATGAAGCCAAATTACACTAACTTTTTACGATCACTTCAAATTTTACACTAAGTTTTCACAATCACTTCAAATTGGGGGCTTTTATATATACAAGTTAGATTGAATTGCTATAGATGCTTTTTGACATCGGAAGTCATAAATATTTTGCCTTTTTGACTTTATATTTGATATAGAACCAGTGGAAATAGACACTCACACAAGCACCCTTCACAAAATAGTTTCTGGGGATAGAAGTTCCACACAAACCACAATAAATAACAGTAAACTTGTAATCAGTGATGTGCATTCAATTGGCTGGCCAGTTTTTCAAGCTCCTGTTTTTCTTTTCACATTTCAAGTTCTTCATTAGTTGGCAGTGTATTAAAACTGAAACACTTATTTTGTTTCTGATTTTTATATTTTTAAATTAAAAATCGAAAACGTCTTGAAAAATATTATATCCAAACGTATTTTTACAATTTTGTTCTCAGAAATTTAAATTTGGATATTCTTATATCCAAACGCATTTTCACAGTTTTTAACTCAAAAACTGAATTTTGATTAGTATAACTAAACGTATTCTTGCAATTTTTAAAAAATCAATTACAAAATGTTGAAACACATTTCAGAAATATTTTTCAGAAAATTATATCTGAATCACAATCCAAACGTAACCTGAGTGTTTCTGTTTTGTATTTTAGGATTTTGAAGCACTATATAATGTATTTTTCGAGGAGAAGAGTGAGAGAGAGCGGCAAAACTAGTCTTTAGACATTTGTGAGAAGGTTTTAACATTTTTATTAGTATTCTTCGTCTTTGATAGTAGAATCTTTTACTATACTTCGCTAGTGAACGTAAACAGCTTATCAAACCACATATATTTAGTATCTTTACTTTATCTTGATTTGTTTGTTTATTTGTTTTTACATTGCTCTATTTCGTCACTCGTTTCCATTGCACAACAAATCTTAAAACAAAGAATAGCTGAGTGTTTTTCCCCTGATCCTAATCAAACAGTACCTAAATTGTGTCCACTCTGTCAATTGCTGAAACTCATTTGATACTTTCTTCTAGTCCACAAAGTCTCTTCTCTTTTAAAGGTTTTTACCTTAGTAGTGTTTTTTTTTTAAAAAAGAAACAATGTTTTGAGTTTTTCTTCCATGAAGATATAGATAATGAAAAGAGTGACATATTATATAGCATAAAGATAGCATCGCATGGTTTCCACATCCATAACAGATGACCCATCATCATCTTCAACCCTCAAATTAGACACTGAGATGTAGTGGTCTGTCTAGCTCAGTTTGCCGTAGCTTCTGTTGGAAAATACTCTTGTCATGTCCCTTTTTTCTTTTTCTTAATTTTGGATTTGTCCAATTCAAGAATCAAGCATGGTTGGCAACTTTTCCACCAATACCAGAACAAGTTTAGTTTACTATTGTTGTGAATTAATGATCTATGCAATCTTGTTGAAAAGAGTTGAGAGAGAAAAAAAAAATAACACGTGGTTTGGTAATATTTTTACGTTTACGAGAGCAACTATATTCTTCAGTATATAAAAAATATGATTAAAATGTATTTATATTATCTCGCAGTTAAAATCTTAATCATAACCTAATAAATTGAAATTCTCCAATATACTGTTACCTTAACACAAGGGCTTCACATCCCAACTTATTATTCGTCTTTGACAACATAACTAAGGTTAAGCAGCATAAACCTTACAGACTCTGTTCCACACATAAAACTTATATACTAATTTCACATATAAACTGGTCTCTCTAATAATTATCATTTTTGTTCTATATATCACTAAAACAAGTTTGAAGAAGATAAAGAGTCCAAACTTGTATATGTATCTGACTTAAATTCAAAAAAAACATCTATAATGTATTTTTTTTTCATAGGTTGTGGAGTGGGAATCTATTCTCTCAAACTTTACAAAAGGTGGGCTCATAGTTGTGGAGTGGGAATCTATTCTCTCAAACTTTACAAAAGGTGGGCATTCCACTAAGGTAACTTGACAATCTCTTTGCCTACTGTTTGTAATGAGAGTGACACCTCTTTGCTGCAGATTTGGTTGAGAATGTGAGTGGATCTTTGTGAAAAGAAGAGTAATAAAAATAAAGAAATAGCAGCAAAAGGGATCCTCTGCCTGCAAGAGGCAAGCACCATTGCCTACAACACTATAAAAAGAACCTCTGCAGTGCCCCCACAACCTTTTTTTTTATACAATCATGCAAGAATTAAATTCATACCAATTACGTAAACATTAACAATAGCAAAGTTAAGTGGTGGTTGCAACCACTCCCAAAACAACAAAATCGGACCCAAAAAAATTTATATGTGAAATTTTAATATTTTTTAAATTAATTTATCCTAAAATTTTAACCGAGTCTAATTTTATTTCATTTCTCGTTTTTTACCTCAAAGTTTTCAGCTCAACCCAAAATTTTTATGTTTATTCTCTCATTTCTCATCTCAAAATTTTGGCCTACTCAAAATTTTGGCGCAATCCAAAACTTTTCCACTATAACTTCCTCCAAAACTTTCGAATCTTAAAAAAAATTTCGGCCTTAGTCTTGGAAAGTAAACACTTAACGTCATTTAAATATAACTTTGTTTCTAGAGGCATACAACTTTTTGCTTACAAATAACAATAGCATGACATTAAAAGAGTAATGTTCGATAGCAAATGCAAATGTATTTCTGCACATATGATACATATACTCACAAAATCAGCCCACACACCGACAAGCTCAATCCACTTGATAGGATTTGACCACGTGATCAAATGGAAAACAAAAAATAAATTGCTAAATCCCAATTCTTAAACCCAAAACAAGTACCCGTCATTTATATAACTCATTTAATTATTCTTAAAAATTAAAATAACTTTTTAAGTCAACCCAAAGCTTATTATTTTCAAAACAGAGTAGTTTAATTTAAATTAGGTTCCTACATCCACCAAATAAAGCTTAAAACAAGGACCCATAATTTATGTAACTCATTTAATTTTTCTTAAAAATTAAAATGATTTTTTTTTTTTATAAAGTATTTTGAAGAACTCACCTTCAAAATTTGTATGGAGCTCTTGTGTCACCTTACCTAATCCAAATTTGCTAAATTAGAGAGTGATTACAACTCAATTCTATATAACCAATTCCAACCTTTGATTCCATGATTCCATCATGGATTATATGGTCAAAGTTAAATTCAAAATTTTATTTGTGAAAAGAAAAGTTTAAATTCAAATTTTTAAGAAATTACTATTGAAAAAAGCAACCATACGAGTCTGAATTAGTATATCCTTTCAAATGTCATGATTTTATCTTCTCGTGTTAAAATATCATCTGTTTTTAAATAATATTTTATTAATAACACATAGTGAACCTGTAATGTGACAGCATATAATGAATTATATATTAAATATAATGTTCCTATTAATTTAATTATAAATTTTTTAATTTAAGTATAATTTATTTTTTAAATATTAGATTAAATATAAATATTCAAAATTATTCAGCATAGTTATAATTTATCCTCCAAAATTTATAATGGAATGGATAATTATATAATTTGTTGAGGACAAAAAAGTAAAATAATCAATCAAGGACCACAAAAAAGTGGAAAACAGGCAGAATGGTTGAGTTTAGCCATGGGTCGATATCAGCATATCGTGCCATATTTCTTGACTACAACTTTACCGAACATTAGTACGACGTAGTAAATAGAGGACAATCATATCACATCATAGTCATATCAGCACATGGTACTATCATTTTTTTAATATATTGATAATTACATTTATTTTATTTGATCGTATAATTTATTTTTTTAAAATGACAGAATTTTTTTTAATTTTTTTAATTTTAACTAATTTTTTTATTTTTTAAATAAATATTGATAAAAATATTAAATTTTTTATATAAAATAAAAAAGTATTTATCTTAAATTTATTTTTATATATAAAAAAAACTTTTGAAAATGTTAAAAAATTTGGTCAAAATTAAAAAAATACAAAAAATAAATAAATAGAATAGACAATTATGTCATTTTGAATAAACAAATTGACTGGAGGGACTTATTTGTATATTGTCTGATAAAATAAGGGACATCAGTATAATTTCAGAAATTTCAGGAGAGGTCACTGTAATTGTCAAGAACCTTAGGAAAGATCAATATAAATCCTAAATTAAAATAAGTTGTGCTTCAGTTGGTTGCCGAGTTTTGGGCATCGCTCTTTGATTGGCTGTGTGTGTCAATCGTAAAGTTTCGAGCTTCACACTCTAAATAATTCGTGTAATACACACGGCCAATCTGAATTCAAAACTCGAAACTTTACGATTGATACTAATATTAATAATTGTCAAAAATCTGAAGAGAAGTTTGTATAATTTATCCTAAATTAAAATGAGTTATGCTTCAGTCGATCGCGGAGTTTTGAGTATCATTCTTTGATTGGTCGCATGTGTCAGTCACAAAGTTTCGAGTTTTGTACTATGAGTAATTCGTGCAATACACACAACCAATCTGAATGTAAAACTCGAAATTTTACAATTGATACTAGTATTAATCAACTAAAATATGAAAGGATTTGAATTTTTAACACAGCGACAAAAAATAAAAAAATAAATAGAAGTGAAAGATGTCAACTATAAACTTGGAATCAAGTCTAGCTCTTTGGAAATTTTTTTTAGGTGAAATGATTAATTATTTTATGCTAGGTACAAAATGATATTTTTGTATCTTAAAAATAGACAATATGTATATATGATATTTTTGTATCTTTAAAAAACAGGTATTTTTGCATCAATTCACCTAAAAATTTCTCTCATTTCGCTCGTCAGTTCACCTAAAAATTTCTCTCGTTTCGCTTGGACTTTGAGAGTTAAGAGTTTACGAATAAAGGACGACAATACCCATTGTATAGCCTAGCCATTAGACAAAAGAAAAAGAAAAAGAAAAACCCTAGAAGTTGGAAACTATTAACATGCAGCAGCCAAAACTGAAATCCCAGAAACTGTAATTCCCCATCTTACCAAAGAATATCATAAATTAGCATCCTTTAGCCCTATTCATTGGAAATTTTTATACTTAGCCAAAAATATTTATCAAATGATGTAACAAAATTATTCCAGTTCTATATTATTTCATATAAATTTGATGCACAACCAACAAATACTTTTAGATCATTTAAAATTTTACCTTTAAACAAAAAATTTAAGGATGTAACATTCGTGTGTTAACTGAAAAATTAATTATTGGTTATGGTATAATGTACTTAGACAAATAAATGAATAACACATATACAAAATTTGTAATATAACTCAGGTATTATAGTAATATGTCATTCACTCATCGGCAATGTTTACTCATGTTAGAGAATATTATAATAAATTTACACCCTCTTTAAAAGCTTGAGTTTTTAAATGAGTTGGTGGTTTAACATGGTATCAGAGCAGACCAAAGGTTTCGAATTCAAATCTCACTGTCACCCTAAAAAATATGAATTAACACGTGTAGGCTCAAATTGGTCACACGTGTAGCCTCAAATTGGTCACACGTGAGGGGGCGTGTTAGAGAATATTATAATAAAGTTACACCCTCTCTAAAAACTTAAGTTTTTAGATGACTTGGTGGTTTAACAACTCATTTGCATTGTACCGAGATTAATAAATTTTTTTTTCTGTTAACCAGCCCAAAAGCTCATATAGTCATATTTCAGTTCATGGACAAGTGAAGTGGAACTTCTCTTTCCATGTGTGTGTAAAATAAATCTTTACTGTCAGTTGCAAAGATTGAAAAATCACGACGAGCAATGCACGTAGATGTATATTACACGTATCAAAGAGATCGAGAATCGATAGCATTTTTCCTCAATTTTTTTTTGACCACAACTCGTTACAGTACTGCAATGCTTGGCTATGGTTAAACTTTGAAAAGAAAACCCCACTTATCTGGATCTATTTTAATAAAGCTTGTCTGCATCTGCCCAAAAGGTTGTCTACTTGTCCGTGTCAGATACTCAGAACATAAGACCAAGACACTAGAATCTGTATCTCACACACATACACAGAGAGAGAGAGCGAGCGAGAGAGAGTAGTTTGCTTTGACTTGTCCATATTGGGTCTTTCTCAAGTTTTGGAGATGGCTGGGGTCAAGAAATGAGTAATGTAATATGTGAAAGTGTGTATTATTAATTTAAACCTGTTATCATTTGAGATAACAGAAATATTGCCTCCTCCCCTTCATGGATATATCTTCTGTTTTGTATGCATTTGTTAAGAGATGCTGAGTTTCCATAGACAAAACTTCTTGTTGTGTTGTTGATCTCAGTAAAGGACAACACCAATACATAAAAACACAAACCATGTTCACGCAAGAAACGGCCATAAGAAAATATTCCAGAACCATGGCTTCTTCTACATCTCGACAATCACTTCCAATTATTTTCAAGTTTGCTGCTTTCATTCTTCTTGTTTTTTCACTTGGCCCTGCTGTCCTCTCACTACCCACTGTGTCGGCCACCGGCCACCGCCTTTTGGCCAACCAAACTTTCCGGCCAGACCAAGAGTTGCATAGATTGAAGAGAATAAAAGCTTATCTGAAGAAGATCAACAAGCCTGCAGTCAAGACAATTCAGGCATTCTCTCTCTCTCTCTCTCTCTCTCTCTCTCTCTCTCTCTCTCTTCCATGATATATATAATATATATATATATATATATATTTGTGGGTACGAGGACGAATCCACTTTGCCTGTCTTCAGTGGAACGAGGCCATTACAGTTAGCTTGTGGATGTGTTGGAGTAGGACTAAGGGGCAAACCCGAATGATGTTTGATATATTCTTCTTGGGTTTAAGATTTGATGAGATATGATGTGGGTGATTGTGTTTTTTCTTGCAGAGTCCTGATGGTGATATGATAGATTGTGTTCTATCTCATCTTCAGCCAGCTTTTGATCATCCTCAGCTCAAAGGACAGAGGCCATTGGTACAGTACTATACATAATTTTCTGTTTGGTTCTACAGAAGAAAAAAAAAGGTTTCACCTGTAAAAAGAGATTCCCTTCAAAGCTAACTTAAGAAACATGATGTAATTTTTCAAGCTGAAGAAATCCATCAATAAATTCGATTATTATTTTTATTTTTGAGGGGAAAATAGTTGATGTGTTGAAACTACTCATTAAGTTTTTTTTATTTTGGATAGATTAAAAGACTTCATTCCTTGAACATACAGGAGCCACCTGAGAGGCCAAAAGGCCATGACTCCATAGATGCAATGACAGAAAGCTTTCAGCTGTGGACAGATTCTGGCGAGTCATGCCCAGAAGGAACTGTTCCGATCAGAAGAACTACAGAAAAAGATATTCTTAGAGCCAGTTCAATCAGAAAATTTGGAAGAAAATTGAGAAGACGCGTTAGGCATGACACAATGAGCACTGATCATGAGGTTAGTATAAGAAAATATAGTCAAAGGAAGAGAGGAACATCTAGATTTTCTTGTTATGACTTTGCCATTAAACTGAAAAAGACAATGGAGACGCAAAACAAAATCCATGAATTTATTTTATTTTTTGAAAAAAATAAAAATCTTTCCATTAGTAGTTTTTTTAAATCTTTTTTCCCTCATTTCTTTTCTTTTCTTTTCATCCCTCAGGTGAATCAAGAAAATGTCACCTATCTCATGGAATGAAAATTATTTCCTACGATTCCCCTTTTCTTTTCCACCCTACAATATAATTCTACCACAAAGGCTGTTATCCGTTGAAAAGGGCGAATTTATTTTCCTTCCTTTTCTCCACAATCAAAACAGTGCATTATGGGGAAGATATGCTGGAGGAAAAGAAAATTGATGATTTCACTTTTGAGGCATTAATTGTTAGAGTTAGGTCTTTCATTACAGAGCACTCTCGATTGCTAATTCATATTGCTTTTGTAAATTTTAATCAAAACTGTGTATTCTCTATATCTGTGCTAACTTCAGACCAAAGGCCTTGAAAAACCATGAAAGAGTGAAAAACTATGTTTTTGTTATGATTAAAGATTTCTTCATCTTTTTTTGTATTTTGTTATCTTTTTTTGTGATAATTTTTTGGATTACAGCATGCAGTTGCATTTGTGAATGGAGATCAGTATTATGGGGCAAAGGCCAGCATAAACGTGTGGGCGCCCAGCGTAACTGATCAATATGAATTCAGCCTGTCACAATTATGGGTCATCTCTGGTTCATTTGGCAATGATCTTAATACAATTGAAGCTGGTTGGCAGGCAAGTCCATCATTGTCTAATGTTTCAATCTTAATACAGTATACACATACATATAGTAATTGCTAAAGTCTTATCATGAAACTAACAGTTCTGTCTGAATCCCAAATTGGATTGAAACCATTTTTTCTTAAATATATGTAGCATTTTGATTGCTAAATGTCTATACAGTTTTAACTTCCTCATGGTAGTTGATGAACCATTATAGTCATCTTTCTTCAGGTTAGTCCATTGTTGTATGGAGACAACTATCTTAGGTTCTTCACTTATTGGACAGTAAGTAGTACTAAATCTTTTCATTTCCTATTTCCTCAGAAAGATTATTTATGTAATCAAGTTAGAAACAAGTATTAATTACTTTAATTTGACAGAATGATGCATACCATACCACCGGCTGCTACAACTTGCTCTGTTCAGGCTTTGTCCAAACTAACAATAAAATTGCCATTGGAGCAGCAATCTCTCCAAGGTCGTCTTACAATGGCAGACAATTTGATATTGGCATAATGGTTTGGAAGGTGAGTTTGAGTCAATATTGGGTCAAAAACACTTGAACAAGTCTCCGTAATTTAACTTTTCACCTTAGTTAGAGCTTTCGAAGTTAGTTTTTGCAGTTATTTGACAAACTTGATCGTTTGTTCCTTTTGACAAAAAACCTTCAAAATCAGTATCCACTTGCTTAGCTAATCTTCTTTCTGGTTATTATTCTTTATTTAGCTGGGTCAAGTTAATACTTATGCCACGAACATTATCCTTGATAATTTGACCAAATACTAAATATCCCCATCACTTTTCTTTTATTTTTTATCTGTTCTTAACCAATATATATATGTTGATAGATATTCTTAACTAATATTAAAATCTTGCATATGTTTCTTTTTGCATTTTCTCTGTTTACTTAATTTACTTTTTGATATTTTATTTTCTTCTATACACTTGAGTGCTAGACCACAAGGCAATGAAAACATATATATATATATATATATATAAGATTTTTTTAGTTAACATTTGAAAGAAACTGCATACTGAAACAAATATATGTATTTTTGTCTAGGATCCAAAGCATGGACATTGGTGGCTGGAATTTGGATTAGGACTACTAGTAGGCTACTGGCCCTCATTCTTGTTCAATCATCTAAGGAGCCATGCAAGCATGATACAATTCGGAGGAGAAATAGTTAACAGTAGATCAATGGGACATCACACATCGACGCAAATGGGTAGCGGTCATTTTGCAGATGAAGGCTTTGGAAAAGCATCTTATTTCCGAAATTTACAAGTTGTTGATTGGGATAATAGCTTAATTCCTCTATCAAACCTTCATCTCTTGGCTGATCATCCGAATTGTTACAATATTAAAGCAGGAACAAATAATGTTTGGGGAAATTACTTCTATTATGGAGGTCCTGGAAGAAATGTAAGGTGTCCCTAAAGAAATTGATACAGGGTATAGAGTGACCTTTTCATTTTTTCCTCTCTCTCTCTCTCTCTCTCTCTCTCTCTTTCTTCTTTTTTTTCTTAGATTTTTTTCCCACAAATCATATTACATTTTTCTCTAACAGGTTAGTTATCAATCACCCACCTCTGAGAGTTTCAAAAGCTATTATCTATGTAAATTTGGGGAAAATACAAATTGTTTATATATTGTGGATTGTACTGTGTTTGTCTGTAATTTTCTTTGTTTCTTAATCTTTTGGTTAAAGAAAAAAAAATACTGAAGATTAAGATAAGGGACAGAGCACTGCAATGGCTAAAACAGCTTCACACACTACCTTGCAAGGTGCAGCAAGTCTAGACTCTACATTGGTTTTTTGTGCCATCTATAGAAAACTCAAATATATATCTTTCCTTATTTGAAGGGAAGCCCAATATAAATTACACTTATGGTGGTACCACCCTCTTATGTATAAGCTTGCATGTGGGGAACACAGTGCTAATATAAAACATCTCTGGCGCACACACAACCAATGAATCTTCCTTGAACAATATATATATATGTGTGTGTGTGTGTACACAATATTATATCCTAACTTGCACCCAGCTTTCAAACAAACAATAAAAAAAAGAATCAAATAACATAATGTATCTATCTCAGTACAGTCAGCAATACAAGTTAATTCATAAGATAAGAAAGTAATGAAACATATGTGCAAGAAAATGAACAAAAATCATAGGAGAAGACGAAAGATATAAATAGTTTGGTAATATATTTATGTTTACGGATAACGATTATTAATTTAGTGTATATCGGAAAGATTAAAATAGTAAAATCCACCCAAATCCAAAATCTCATTTTCACTCAATAACGACTCACACAAAATCAATTCTCGTATCATAAAATTGAACCTTAAAAACAACACTCTTGTATATACGAATTACAAAATAATAGACGAATCGAGAATAAGAAACATCCAAACAAAACGGTTCAAAAATTTTGAATCACATCAATCATCAACGATTATAAAAAATTAGGATAAATTAATCAAGCCAACCAACAACAAAGTCAACCCAACACACTACTAATTGAAACAATGATACTTCTCAAGACAAGTTTGCTACTTTCCAACAAGATATAAAATACAAAATTATTAACACTGAAAACTAGAAATATTTTTGAAATTTCCAGTTTCTCTTTTTTTTTAAGTTGTGAGAGCAACCCTACTGAACTTACAAAGAAAACGCAAATTTAGAGGCAAACACTACCTAATCACTTACAAGAAACGCAAATTTAGACCAGTGACCGACCACTCGCACCGCAGTAATCTTGAAGCTTCAAACTCTGGATAATGTGGCTGCAAGCAAAGACCCAAATTACTAAAATTAAATGAGAGATATTCAATCAGCGTGTTGCAGAACAGTTTAGGTATGTTTGATAACAATTATTATCGGTGTAGCCGTGCAGGCAAAAACTGGGAAAACAGTAAAATGCAATAAAGAGGGTGGGACAGACTCCGGGAAAGCTAAAGACCCACCAAAATTGGTTGTTCACCTACTCGAGATGCAGGGAAAATTGCCATGTTTGGATAGCGAGAAAAATGAAGAAAACTAAGACGGAATTAAAATTTTAAAATGTTCCTTGTCCGGGATTCATACATGTGTATGATAGATAAATGTGAGATTCTAAACTTTTGTATGTCAATACGTGGAATTGACTTGTCAAGTCAGCAAAGTATGACAAATAGGGTTACGTCTAATCAGTGATTCATGACTTTTTTCTTAATAATGACAACTAAGCTAAGTCTAATCAATAATTCATGATTTTTTTTCAAAATAACTAATTTCTCTGATCCTTCTTTCAGGAGATATGTAGCAGGAGTTTATTTTTTACCCCAGATTTTGGGCCCTACTTGATCTGTATAATTGATAGAATTTGTTAGTTTGATGGGTTTAAGAAAGTTTAGAATTGATGGTGAAGAGATAATTGGGTCAGTTTATGCGTATCAGATTATGTCTTTTTTTTTTGTGATAATCAAGTATATTCTATAATTTTTAATTGTCAATTATCAGCGAAGATAGAACTCGAATTACAGTCGCTTGAATTTTATTCTCAATACTTTTTACTGCTCGATCACACCATTCGATGATAGAATTGAGATACTTTTATTGACTTGTAAAGTGAAAATTGTACAACAACCTTTCGTTGGCCCAAAATAAAAAAGTTGTTAGGAAAAATGAGTTTTTTAAGTATAATAATTAGCTATTTTTGAACTAAAATTAAATTGGGTTTCACACATTAATTTTGGTGGGTCCATATGTAAATGTGTTTTCCTCTATGAAGGAGATTAAGATCAGGTATTGGGTTGCTCAAAATTATTAAAGAGTGAATGAAAAATTACCTCCAAACATCACCACTTGAAAATGCTAACAAAAACTTGAAGCTTGTAAAAAACTTGTGTCCCATATAGGATGGGTACAAGGTTTTTAAATATATATATATATATATATATATATATACACCTTGAAGAAAGATTTGAGCCCTAAGGGGCACTTAAGTTTTGTGAAAAAGGAAGTACATAACACATGCTTGATTCATCACACGTGTACGTCGTTGCCTGAACAGGGTCGGGTCGATTCAAAGTTGAGAATTAAGGTTAGGGCAAAAACCAAATTGAATTAGGATTGAAGCAAAACCAAATTAGAGATTGAGAAAAGAGATAATGTCTCTCACCCTCCATACCTAAGATTTTTTGTTTTTTTTATCCAATATGCTTCTTCTTTTTTAAGTTGCCGAGAAAATATAAGACAATAAAAGAAAATGTATCTTTTTAATCCTGAGTTCACCAGTGAAACATCGAACTTTACCTACTGAGCCTTTCATTTCAGTGTTCCATTTGGTTGATGAGAACATATGTTGATAAAAATTAGCGTCAAACATATGTATGTATTATACATATATATATATATATATAAATATGTATAACAAAGTAATTTATTATACGATGGAAACATGATCATTTTCAGACTTTTATTTTTTTACAAATTAAGATGATTGGATTAGATTGATATAAAATTAAAAATTTAAGATTAAATGTATCAAAATTAGAATTACAGTAAACTAAAGTAACACAACACCCTGACTACAGGATTAAACGTACAATTTAACCCGAAAACAAGAAAAAAATTTCATTGTTTTTAATATATTGTATCTGGATCAATAAACAAGTATACTCTTTAATTATGCATATCAAATTATGTCTCTTTTTTTGTGATAATCAAGTATACTCTTTAATTTTTAATTGTCAACAATGCAAAGATGGAACTCAAATTTTAATTGCTTGAATTTTATTCTCAATATTTTTACTGCTCGATCACACTATTCGATGATAGAATTGAGATACTTTTATTGACTTGTAAAGTAAAAATTGTACAACAATCTTTCGTTAGCCCAAAATAGAAAAAAGTTGTTAGGAAAAATGAGTTTTTAAGTATAATAATTAGCTATCTTTGAACTAAAATTAATTTAGGTTTCACACATTAATTTTGATGGGTCCATATATAAATGTGTTTTCCTCCATGAGGAAATTAAGATCATGTATTGGGTTGCTCAAAATCATTAAAAAGTGAATGAGAAATTGCCTCCAAACATCACAACTTGAAAATGTTAACAAAAATTTGAAACTTGTAAAAAACTTGTATCCCGCATAGGATGAGTACAAGGCATTTAAAATATATATATATATATAATTATCTTGAAGAAAGACTTGGGCCCTTAGGGGCACTCGAGTTTTGTGAAAATGGGAGGACATAGCACATGCTTGGTTCACCACACGTGCACGTTGCTGCCTGAACCGGGTTGGGTCTGGTTTGGGTTTGGCCCGCTATGTATATATCTTTGTTAGAAATAGTCCAATTCACCACATGTGTGAGTCGCCGCCTAAACCAAGTCGGGTCGGGATTGGGTTTGGCCCGCTATGTATATATCTTTGTTAGAAATAGGGTTTGGCCCGCTATGTATATATCTTTGTTAGAAACAATCCAATTCACCACACGTGCGCGTCACCGCCTGAACCGGGTCAGGACGGGTTTGGGTTTGACCTGCTATGTATATATCTTTGTTAGAAATAGTTCAAAACACATTAGTTACCAGGAAAAATTAGTTTTTGAGCATAATAATTAGCTATCTTTGAGCTAAAATTAAAGTAAGTCACACACATTAATTTTGGTGGATCCATATGAAAATGTGGGTTTGGGTTTGGCCCACTATGTATATATTTGTGTTAAAAATAGTCCAAAACGCTGGTTACCAGGAAAAATGGGTTTTTGAGCATAATAATTAGCTATCTTTGAGCTAAAATTAAAGTGGGTCCGACACATTAATTTTGGTGGGTCCATATGAAAATGTGTCATAATTAGCTATCTTATAGCTAAAATTAAAGTGGGTCCCACACAATAATTTAAATTAAAGTGGGTCTCACACATTATTTTTGGTGGGTTCATATAGAAATGTGTAATAATTAGCTATATATGAACTAAAATTAAAGTGAGTCTCACACATTAATTTTGGTAGGTCCATATGGAAATGTATTCTCTTCCATGAGGAGAATAAGATCATGTATTGGGTTGCTCAAAACCATTAAAAAGTGAATGAGAAATTGCCTCCAAATATCACCACCTGTTTGTTGAACAGTTGCAATTATAAGCCTTCGTATTTGTACCAAATAGACACGAATGCTTTATATAAACACCACCTACGCACCTACATTCATGCATTGAATTCATTACATTTTTTGTGCGTTCATACATCCAGTTTGAGAGAGTTCTAAAATATAAGTCTGATTCACTGTACACAGAGTCCGCATTCCTTCTTCTCTGTGTGAGACCACTTCATCCTGATAGGCAGACATCCATTCAAATCGTAAGCACCAAGTACGATGTCGTAATCTGCCTTAAGGAGATAACTTCAAACGCTTAAACTTGATTTGTCCTATTTTTCTGATTCAAAAATCTGTAAGTTTCTTCCATTTATGTTTTCCTCTTAGTGAATTTGGTATATTGTTTCTAAAACAGTAACCTATTTTTTGATTTTTAATTCTAGGAATCATAGCTTCAATTTTAAAACCTTAGAACATAATTAGTTTTTGTTCTCTATAAATTCAACTTCTATATTTACAGAATACAGAAAAACAAGTTTTGTATTTTTTAAATTATTCTATTGCTAAAATAAAACATATTTTATAAATAATTGATTAACAAAAGCATCATCATAAAAAAATATCAAATATTCATACATTAAGAAGAAAAAAAATTACTCACAACCCATTTTGATTAAGTTCCCGTTCCCATAACCTCCCTATGATTTAAAATTTGACACTTAATTTCCAAATATTAAGGTCAAAGTGAAATTATAAGTTAGATTTTCTCCAATGCGTGATTTTTGCATGCTAAATATACATTTGAGTGAGATTGAATAATTCTTCATCTATAAAATTTTCATTATACCCCTTTTCAAAGTTGAGAATTAAGGTTAGGGCAAAGACCAAATTGAATTAGGATTGGAGCAAAACCAAATTAAAGATTGAGAAAAGAGATAATGCCTCTCACCCTCCATACCTAGGATTTTTTGTTTTTTTTATCCAATATGCTTTTTTTTAATTGCCGAGAAAATATAAAACAATAAAAGAAAATATATATTTTTAATCCTGAGTTCACCATGAAACAAAGAACTTTACTTACTAAGCCTTACACTAATACTTAAAACAACTTATATTTTCATTTCAGTGTTCCATTTGGTTGATGAGAACAGTATGTTGATAAAAATTTGCGTCAAACATATGTATGTATTATGCATATAGATATATATATATATATATATATATAAATATGTATAACAAAGTAATTTATTATAGTGCCCTTATTAACTTATGCATGTGATGGAAACATGATCATTTTCGTCTTTTAGTTTTTTACAATTAAGATGATTGAATTAGATTGATATAAAATTAAAAATTTAAGATTAAATGTATCAAAATTAGAATTACAGAAACTAAAGTAACACAACACCCCGACTATAAGATTAAAAGTACAATTTAACTGGGAAACAAGAAAGTTCTTTCATTTTTTTTTTATATATTGCATACAGATCAATAAATATTTGTCACACATATAAAATATATAAATTATATATTGATGTTTATTGATTCGAGTACACTGCACTCTAAACTAATGAATAGCAGCTCTCCGAAAACAAGCATACTTTTCAGAACAAGCTTGCACTTTCCAACAAGGTTATGAATTAAAAAATGATTTAACGTTGAAATCAACGAATATTTTTGCAATTTCAGTTTGTCTTTTTTCAGTTGTGAGAACAACCCCAACTGAACTTACAAAGAAAATGCAACTTTAGAGCCAAACACTACCTAATCACCTCCGACTGAATTCATAGATTTAGGCTTCCACTATTAAAAATTATTGAATGATTCCGTTGCAGTTACGTGTCATTGTCTTTTTAATAATACTTTAATATGTGTAATATGATTTATTTTTATTTAATAAGACATAACTACATATCACAAAGCATTATTATAAAAAATATATTATCACATAATGTATTAGCTATATCGAAAAATATCTCTTTGACCAAAGTTTCTAAATGTGAATGCAAGCAATGACCCAAATTACTAAAATGAAATGAGAGACTGAATCAGTGTGTTAATTTGCAGAACATTTTAAAGTATGTTTGATCACAATTATTATAAGATATATGTGTAGCAGTGCAGGCAAAAACTGGGAAAACAGTAATATAATAAAGAGGGTGGGTCAGATTCCAGGAAAGCAAAACACCCACCAAAAGTAGTTTTTCACTTTCTTGGGATGCATGCCATGTTTGGATCTGAGAAAGATGAAGAAAACAATGAGGAAATTTTCAACTGTTACTTATCCGGTTATTTTATTTTATTATTATTATTATATATATGTATGACAAGTAAATGTGAGATTCCAAAATCTTTGTACCTCAATATGTGGAATTGGCTTGGTAAGTCATCACAAAATTATATCGAATATTCCTATATGATGAAGATAAAGAATATGTAGATGAGAAGCGTGATTTGGTTCATCATGATGTCTCAATTTTTGCACTGTGATTAAATCATGTAAAACACGCGTCAATGTATGTTCGTATTGTCCAAGTATAATGTGAAGATTAGGACAATACGTCTGATGCTAATAATATTCATATAAATAATTTGAAAACAAAAAATATAAATTATAATAATAATGAGAATTTTAACAATAATAAATGTCGAGATAGTATGTAAGCTTGGAGTTCAATGTGTGTAATAAAAAATGGCTAATTTATAATCGAAGTTAGTCAGCTCAAGGTACTACATTTTCATGCAATGCAACTATTCAATAATGGGCTAAATCCTACTAAAATAGGTGAGACATAGCACATATAACACCTCACCACGGAATTGCATGCTCACAGTCATGAAATGCAATTTGTGCAAAGAGAGAAATATTTGCCAAACACTGACCTAACAAGCCTACAAGTAAAGATGGGTTGTTTTCAGCCCAAACTGTAGTTCAATATTAACTTAGTAGCTTTATGGGGTCAGGGAGAGAGATAGGAAGCCCAAATCAATTCTTTGAACCCAAGACCATGTAGCTAGGAATCAGCATTTTTACCAATTCAACTGATCTAACAAATTCTCGACCAGATCAATTAAATAAAGTTTTATCCCAACTACCTAAGATCACTTACGAAAACCCTTTTTTTAATCCCGTTTGGTCCTACTTATTTGACCAGAATCATCATCTCCAACTGGAATTTTGCTGAAGCTCCAAATAGCTCCATCTTGGAAATTACAGTCAGCAACCATGAATTTGGTCTGATTACCAGGACACTAAACACCCACTTAGTCATCATGTCATAGAACACAAATGCCCAATGGATTTCATTAGAATTCCACAATTAAGTGAACTTGAGCGAAAATAGTACTGTAATGGATGAAAATGAGTTCATTTCGTTCTACAACTTTACAAAAGAATCTATAGATATAATATGCATCTCATTACACCAAAACATATAGATCTCAACAAAAATAAAATAAAATCGGTTTCAACAAAAAAGAATAAGCCCCGTTCCTTTCATGCCAAACGTACCACATTAGACAAAGAGGTGCCACATACAGGTTCTCCTAAATCTCTTGCTACAACCTTCTTTCCAACCAGCTAGTACATCTGACTTTGATAAGGCTTGGTTGTCATGTTCTAACACTTACCTGATAACACCTTGGTGATGACAGGTTACTGAAAGAGAGAGAGTCCTGAAGCAATGGAAGAAGATGATGTTAATAAGTGCCTGAGATTAATATTTATACTTTCACTTTGACGCCAACTTTTGGGTCCCCAACTGTTTGATGTATCAGTCTTAGGGCTTAAAGAAATTATTGTCAATTGCAATTTTTTTTTTTGGGAGGAGATAATTACGTTGATCTTCTTTGAGTTACGTGACAATTATAGAGTTACATGACAATTATAAAGATAACTATATGTTATATTAACAATATATATACAGATTTTTTCATCTATATAAAATCTATCATTAATGGTGTTAGGGTTTTAAATAAAAGAATTTATATGACTAAAAAATTCTTGTATATTATACTGATCTCTTTTATTTTTTCAGAATAATACAAAATGTCTCTTTAATTATCAGATATCACAAGAGAAGTCAGTGTAATTATCCATTAAGGATGAAATAATAAATTCATATTTTCTATTAACGTCCATTTTCTGAATAATTCTAGAGATTAATGTAATATTAAAAATTATATAAAAAATTTCTATAATTGTTAAATATTATTGGAGATGTTAGTGTAGTTTTTTTTTTTTTCCTGTTGAGGCAATGACTCTTAAGCATAATGGTCTATTTCTATAATGATATTAAGAGAGAGATTGGGTTTGTGCATTAAGCAAATGCAGTGGGTACAAGTCTAATCAGAGGTGAGAGTGATAGCTAATGACAATAAAACAATGGAATAGCCGTAGAAATGAAGATGATTTTGAAAGCTGTTGGAACATTCCGGTTGATGCATTGGGTCATGTCTTAGTGTAATAATACAATGATAGGATGATTTATATATATATATATATATATAGAGAGAGAGAGAGAGAGAGAGAGAGAGGTGGTTGTGGTGGGAGAGTGATGGCATGCCAATTGCCAAGCATTTGTTTATAATTGTTTGTGAGTTGTTGCTTTATCATGAAATGTGACCAAAAACAGTTGGCTGATTATCAGGCTTTGCTCTGCCGACATGTTTAAAAAGGGCCATCTTGTTGGTGAAATTCAATTTCCGCACTAGTATTTTGGTTGTGGTCGCCAATCATTCAAATTGTGATTCTATCATTTATAGTAAGTCTTACATAAATTATTAAATATTCAAATTATAATCAAAGTTATACGAATGCGACTATGGCATCATATATATATATATATATATATATATATATTTACATTAATTTTTCATGAGCTAAGTCTTACTTACACATACATCTCTTTTATTTTGAAAAATTATACGAACTTTTCTTATCAAATGTCATTTTCTTTTAATAAAAAAAATTATATTATTATTCTTTAGATTTAAATCATGATTTTTCATTTTTAAAATACATAGATCAAAGAAAACCTTTATCTCTTTTCTCTCTCTTTTTTAGGATCAAGATTTGTCACCTACTATCATCCCTAATTCTATGTATTTTCTCTCTAAAGGATCTAACTCTTCCTTTCTAAAATTCAAAATCTTCCTTTGAATTTATTTACTAGTTTTATTTTTTAAATTTAGGCAACCTACTCTAGTTTCTCATAATACTCTATTCTAGCTCGAGAATACTTTATTCTAGTTCCTAGCTTATTGAAAAAAATGATGGAATGTAACTGAGTGGGTGTTTGATAAAACGGACGAATGAGAAAAATAGTAATTACATGCGATTCACGATTTTAGAATAGAACTATTTAAAAAAGGATCAAAAATCCGAATACGACCAACAATGTTTTCTCTCATAAGCCAAGTCAAACGAACTCTAACAAAAATAATTTTCATCAGAACGAGAATAACCTCTCTCAAAACGTATGGTTCTCCTTAGAGAAATTGATACATCAATCAGCACATTATAGTGATAGACCATCTAACTAGCTAAGTTCAAATCACAATACTATAGATGATCAACCCCATCAAATCAATAATCAAAACCATGATTGTAGAATTGATAAATTAGAGCCATTGATTAGAATGTTTTGATTTGATATATAGTTGAGAGATCTTGAGAAGTAGGGAAAATTGGATTTGGGACAGAGAAAAGAAAAGAGCAAGATAACATCAATCATTTTCATCCTCCATTAGCATTTAATCCCAATCTTGCAACCATTCACCATCCTACATACATGGTACAATAAGTAACTATACAAAAACTGATTGCTCTTCTGACCAAGGTGGATTATGAAATTAAGGAATATCACAAGAAAATGGATTTGGAAAAAATTGGGATAGAAAACAAAAGGAGTAAGAAAGAGAGAAGTTATTACATGAGTCTGTCACATTTATGCGACGATTTTTATGATTTTAATTTTACATTAGGTCACACATGAACTCTACAAAATATTAAGTTTTGGTTTGGTATACTGAAATAGGATGACAAATGAATGGAATAGATAAAAGAATGACTTGAGTTAGGAATGATATAATTTCTTATTCTATTTCATTTTTTTGTTTGATAATATCTAACAATTCTACTTAATTAACTATATTAATTTATATATCTGTATATTTATTTATATATATATTTACTTAAATAATAGATATTTATTTTTTGTATATATACATATTAAGTTATGTGTATATATTAATTTCTTTATATATATAATTATTTATATATATGTATATGTATACAAATATTTGTGTTTGTTTATTTATATATATGTACATATACATATACTTATTTTAATATATAAATAAATATATTTATGTATATAAAAAAATTTATATTTTTGTGTATATATAACATATATTATATATTTGTGTTTTTATTTATTTATTTTAGTCCCATTCCATTTGAATGGATGTCATTTCTTATGTCATAGGAAAGAATGGTATTCCTATTTTTTTGGGAATACTTTTTTTTTTTGGCATGGACCATTCCTATTATATTGGTTGTATCAAATATATGAATAGAATAGACTTGAGAATAACCATTCTATTCTTAAGTCCATTCTGACTTACTAAATATGTCCTAAAATCATAGATTCTGTTGCACAAAATTTGAAAAAAAATTATTTAATGAATTCATCACGGCACATCATTAAATGATGATGTCTCACAAACTCGTAAATATTTCATAAATTATGAAAAATATTTTTTTATAAAAATAAAAAATTTATAAAATTTATGAGACCGCCGAACGTTGACAAGATGTGAACGTCTTACCGAATAATTACTCGGAGTTTGAGGATGTCTAATTCCAAATAAATGGTTGTATGGTAAAAAGGCCTAAAGCTGTAGGAAAAGTGTAAAGTTTAACTTTGTGCATGGGCTTTTTCACTGCCCACTATCTTTTAATACCCCATTTTTTTTGGTTAAGTCATGTGGGAGCCCATTAATGCATGTGGTGGACCCAAAAACTACAAGTATGCATATATCAGACGGTCCATAATTATGATCTGCGTCTGGAATCTTTTTGAAGATGCGTCCTTCTTTAATTTTCAATAGTACCCTAGATTTCTGTCTGACCAAAAAAAAAAAAAACCCAGATCTCTTCATTGTAATATATTCGAATAGATTTCATTGTCTGACCAAAAAAAAAAAACCTAGATCTCTTCTTTGTAATATATTCGAGTATCAGTGTACCAAGATCCTGTACATATCAGATCTAATTACGGGGGACCCACTTCAAACTTGATCGGGTGCATCACATGGGCCCAAACAATGTGTAAAGGTATCTTTGGTCCGAATTTTTTTTAAAGTAAACCGGGTCGATTTATGAATCCGGGATAGGGTCGTTGGTGATGGTCACAAGTTCGATTCTTATAGTAGTTAGGATCGTAAAATGTTAATAGATTCTTAAATTAAAACAAGTTCGATTCTTACGAAGGATTTATTAAAAAATTCGTTACGTAAGAATTTATATTGTTAGTCAAAGATATGTATGATTAGTTGTAATGATATGATAGGAATTTTGTTATGCTAGAATATTACTTGGTTAGAAAATTATATTTAAATATGTTTTTAGATATTTTAAAAATTAAAATACACTATTTAAATTGTTTTGATAGATAAAACTTATGAATACCAGCCCCATGCATGTACTGTTCACAAATTGGAGTCAACACTCATTATTATTTTCTTTTTTTTTTTAAGAGCCCTTCTTAATAAGATAGAGCTTCGCTTTGGTCCGTTGCGAAAATACACTGATTAAATCGTGTAATACACGCATCAACACATATATTATATGATTCAATCAGAGTGCACAGATTATAACTTTGTAATTTATATTAATATTTATTTAATAAAATATATATATATATATATATATCAGAGTCGACTCTACCATAAGGACATTTTGGATTTTTGGTTTGCCTGTAAATGGTGAGCTGTGACAGGCTTGTCTCAGTGCGTTGTATGTTTAGTTGATATAGGTATAGTGTATACATATATGTTGTTTTGTATTTCTTTCACTTGAGGAGGGGGCCTAGATAGTTGCATGGAACCAAAAAAATTAGCTTCTCCTTATCTTTGGAACATTTATTGGGAGAGAGAAGCGTGTGGGGAGAGTGGTCACACCCAATCGTTACCCATACTTAATTCCCTTTAACCACACATCTAGCATTCTTTTGGAAAAAAAATATTTAATTATAAATTAGTATGAAAAAACTAATAATACATAGCCTTATTTGGAGTGACTGAAAGCTTTTCCTACTCGTTCATAATACTACTTTAAAATTTCGTGTATGCGCACACACTCATTCATAACACTATTTTAAAATTCACTTCTTACCCATGAAGTAGTTCAAAAATTTTATGAACCGTAAACATGATGGATTAAATTTAGTAATACCAAGCAAGCCAATTCGTTCACTACCCGGACTGACAAATGACATCTAAAACAGGTAGCATTTTCATCATGAAGTGTGCCATTTTTCTTTGAAATGAACTTAGGCTCATCCACTGGTAACAATAATGTTAAGATGCTATATATACACACTCATATTGCTCATCTTGTTATCAAGTAATTACCCCCCAACATTCACTCTCCCCTAATGCTTCACAATGACCATATCACAATCCTACTCCTAATTAAATAATGCTAATAATTAATTAAAACATTTTCACTACATAATAGTATTAATCATTGATTCCCTGAAATATAACTAGCTGAGGAAGAGGAGTATAGCAGTGAGCAATTAGATGAACCTTGGAGCAGCAGCAGCTGAGCTGGGGTCACCGATGTCAGTTGTCGACGACGAATACGACGACTTGTTGGTGGTCAGCTTGTGGGGCTGATCAGTTCCTGTCACAGGCTCGTGTCGTAGCTCGCCCAATAACGCCACAACATCTTTCATTGCAGGACGATCTTCTGCACGATTGCTTGTGCAGAGCAGGGATATTCCTAGTGCTTGGAGCATTTCTTGTATTTGTGTGTCAGGATGGCCATGAAGCTTCAGATCAATGATGTCCACCGGGTCCTTTTTGCTCTTTAAATGATCCCGGACCCATTGAATTATATGTTGGCCGTCCGGGAATGATGGATCAACCGGTTTCTTTCCGGTTATGATTTCCAGTAAAACTACCCCATAACTGTAAACATCGCTCTTCTCTGTGATCTTCAGCGTGCAAGCATATTCTGCACCCAACAATTGAAAAAACAAAGATGTTATCTTTTTCTCTCTCCAATGCTAATGTGGTGTTTTGGGGACACACAGTGTCAAAAACATTAAATATATAATTATATATATACACCCAAAAACAAATTGACATTTTAATTTGCTATAAATAACTTTCCTAACATTTCGGAAAGGTGATGGAACATTGGTTAAGGATGTAACTTCATCCGTTTTATGTGCGAAAGAAAAGGTAGTTACACATACAAATTTAACTTTTGTAATCAAATTTTAAATATTATGGACTCTTTGGGGGAAATTTTTCAAAATTTTTTTTTTTTTTTTTTTTAAATTCGGTATCCGATTTTTCGAGACTTTTAAACCTAATAACCAATTATACCGTTTACTAGTGGAGAGCCGCATCGTCTTGTATAAAATGATTCTAAAAAAAAGTAACAACCGTCAAATTTTAACTTAACGATATTGGAAAATAAATTTCTTAATTGTTATCTAACGCATACTTAACGACCCGTTTGAAATTTCAAAACTTTTTACTTTAAAAGTTACTTTTTTCTCTAATACGTGTAACATTACTCTTCTCTCTCAAAACATGCTTGGTCTTTTGTTAAATGTATTAATATTTTTATTCTTTTTTATTTACAGAGAATTACATAAAAGGCATTGAACCCACTAAATCTATCTCAAAAGAAGTTAAGTATAGAGAGAAATTTGGAGTCTTAAATACAACCAACTCACAAAGAGAGCCTAAGATCTTAGTCCGTTGTGAAATTGTATTGATTTTATTAACTAAACACATTTACAAAATAATAACTCTAAACTTGAATATTTTCCGAAATGCACCTTTATTTTTTATGAAATTAACTCCTAACACCCACGAAATCAAACTGTTTGTTGAATTTTATGATTATATTTTTTCCCTTGTTACTTATGTGATATTTCTTGTTAAGTTTGTCTTACCAATACTCGCACTCAAATCTCAAAGTTGAGTTCATTCTATGATTCAAGTATTCACTTCAATTAGCATGAGTTTGATTTAGTTTGTCTCATCATTATATTTGAAAAAATAAATCATATTACATAATTATAAAACTTAATTAATGAAAGTTAATTGGGTTGGTTGATTTAGTTTAAATTAAACCTCTGATAATAGAAAATTAGGATCAAAACATGAATAAACCATAAGAATTAAAAAGTAGAAGAAGAAAAACAAACCTGGTGCAATGTAGCCATAGGACCCAGCAAATTGTGGGTTTGCTGAAAACGATCCATTTTCATCCTCCACAAGCCTAGCAAAACCAAAGTCCGCCAAACAAGGCTCATACTGGTCTCCCTAACAAGATATTGTGCGTCTTCACGTCCCGGTGCAGGATAGCCGGCACACAGTCGTGGTGCAAGTAAGCCAATCCCTCCGCAACGCCTAATGCTATCTTGAACCGGGTTTCCCACTCTATTAAGCCTGCGCACCCGTCTTGCAATAATTCGCCTAACGTCCCGTTTGGCAAATAATCGTAAAATAGTAACTTCGTTTTTCTGTTGGCTCCCCAACCCAATAAACGAACAATGTTTCTATGTCGGATCCGAGCCAGCGTGGCAATCTCCGATGAGAATGATGCTGCCGACACCTTCTCCGATGACCGGAATCTCTTGACGGCAATTGTCAACCCCGATGGGATGTTCGCTCTGTAAACGACACCGGAGCGTCCGCATCCGATCACATTGCCAGCTGTCAAGCATTTGACCACATCAGCAATTGACAAGTCGAGCTTTTGGTACAGTGTGACCTCCCACGGTGGTCCCATCTCCACGTCATGGTCTCCATCAAGGTCGCACTCGTCCCTGTCCCGCATCTTTCCGCCGAGTATGATGTAGAGCGCAGCCAGGAGAAGCGCGCACGCGGCACACAGTAGCACTATCATCGCCACCCTCGCCGCCGGTGCCGTGCTTGGAGGAGCCGCCCTTGTCGGTGGCGCATTGGTTGCCTGAAAAGCACAGAGACGGGTTGCCAGCCAGGACGCTCAACGGAAGCTTTGAGAAGAAGGAACGTGTCAGGCACGAGACCTTTGAAATCGTTGTACGATACGTTGAGGACCACGAGATTTTGAAGTTCTGCGAGATATTGAAGATCGCCAGAAAGTTGGTTGTGAGAGAGATCCAAGACTCCGAGCTTGTCCAGTGCCGTGAACTCCGCCGGAATCTCACCGGAAAGTTTGTTCCAGCTGAGATTTAGAGCAATTTCGAGTGCCGGAATCTTACCTACACTCGCTGGAATTTGACCGGTGAGTTCGTTACTGCTGAGGTCTAGTAACTGAAGCTTCCAACAGGAACCGACTTGACTCGGAATCGGACCGGAGAAACGGTTCTTGCTGAGGACGAGTTTGGTAAGTGAATTCAACGAGCCGATACTCGGACTTAGCGTCCCTTCTATGAGATTATCGGAGACGTCAACGAATTGGAGGGAAACAAGCTGATTCAGATTTGACGGCAGGTTTCCTGCGATTGAGTTCGAATGTAAATCCAGAAACGTCAGATTCCGGCAACGGGAAATGTCCAATGGAATAACTCCGGTAATCCGATTCGATCCGAGATCCAGGAAATTCAGATTCGTCAAATTCCCAATCTGCGGCGGAATGGATCCTGTAAGTTTGTTGTCACTTGATCGGAACCGAATCAACGAGGAGCATTTTCCGATCTCCGGAGGTATCTCGCCCGACAAATTGTTCGATAACATCAACAACTTGTTCAGATTCTGCAACTCGAATACACCTTTTGGAATCGGACCTGTCAATGCATTTTGTGATATATCAACAGCTTCAAGATTGCGGCACAATGATATGGAAGAAGGTATATTCCCTCCCAGCCTGTTTTGCCACAAGTACAGTAGAGTTAGATTCCCAAGGTTTCCGAATTCAGAAGGTATAGTACCACTGATTTGATTGTTGTCGAGCTCGATATGAGTAAGGCTTCGACAGTTACCGATTTCTGTTGGGATTTGACCTGAGATTTGATTGAAACTCAATTGGAGTTCCTGCAACGAGCTCAGATTCCCAAACGTCACGGGAATGCTTCCGGTGAGGGAATTCATTGATATGTCAATGACCAGCAACTCTGTGCAGTTGCCGAGCTCCGGCGGAATTGTGCCAACAAGATTGTTCTGCCAGAGCAAGAGGTTCTGAAGGTTTTTCAGATTGCCCAATGAGCTTGGAATGGAGCCAGTGAGGGAGTTTTCATACAAGTAGATGTTCTTTAAGGTGGTACAGTCGCCGAGTTCCGGTGGGATTTGGCCGGAGAGGAGGGCGGTGTAGACGGCAAGCGTCTCGAGTTTTTTGAGGAGGCCAAGGCTTGGAGGGAGGAACCCTGAGATGCTTGTCTCTGCAAGGCCTAACATCACCAAATTGCTGCAGTTGCCAATTTCTTGAGGCAATGGTCCTTCAAGATTCTTGTTGCCACCAGCTCTTATCACTTCCAGTTGCTTCAAATTCCCTATGCTGCTGGGAATTCCACCACTGAGCTGATTGTCATATAGAATCAACCACACCAAGCTTGTGAGATTCCCAATTTCAACCGGAATCGATCCCACGAGCCGGTTGGAATTCAGATATAGCTGTTGAAGATTGAACAAGCTGCAAATCTCACTTGGGATTTCACCAGTCAAGGCATTGTCACTCAAGTCCAAGAAAATCAGATTTTGAAGTACAGCAATTTCTTTTGGGATTGAGCCCGTGAGGTTTGTTCCTGATAGGACCAGCTTGTTCAAGGACAACAATGAGCTGAAGTTAGAGGGAATATTTCCAAACAAATCAACATACCTCAAATTCAATTCCACAACTTCCATTCTAGAGTTGCAAGTGATGCCAAACCACCTGCAAGGAGTTTCATTGGTGGGGTCCCAATTGTTTAAGACCTCTGCTACTAGTGATCCATTCAAGCTTCTTTTCCATGAAAGAAGGGATTCGCCTTGTCGGTTGACGGCGAAGGAGGGAATTAAAAGGGAAAAGGAGAAGATTAGCAAGGAGAAGAAGAGGGTCCATGGATTAACAGGCATTACAGCTATTATGCTACAAACTCCAATGAAAGGCACAGAAAGCAGAGCTGGTTTGAGCCTAGGGAGGGACAATGAGAGAAGAAGCAAATCATGTCTTGTGGGCTATGGGTTTTAAAATATATAGATGTTTTATATAAAATTATATTGAAAGACCCAGAATCTCCGGATCCAAGAACAGCTAGGCCATGATTTTTGTTCAGAGAGAAATGGAATTTTAGATGGTTGTTTTTGGATTTGTTTATGGTGGGAGGGAGGGAGTGAGGGAGATGACAGTTTCTGTCTTTAAAATTGAAAGGTAGATATGGGTAATAAAGTGAGTAGTGACTCTGTATCTGCATATTTTAGTATGAACTTTATCTCCTCACATGGAGCCTTTGTTACCACTTACCAGTAATATTCTTTCATTTCGATCTGATTTATTAAAACGGATAGAAAAATAACATAGAGCAGTTGCGTATGAGTCCGGTTATCTCTTAAAAGTGTTAATTTGTGAAGGCGAAAGCAAAAGGAACTTGCTTATGTTGTGAGTTTTTCAATCACGGATATAATATCTTAGAAATCTCCTCTTCTATAAAATAACTAAGTACTTAAATCGTGTGTTTTCACAACCCAAGTCATGAGGTCTGTCCATGATTATCATAATTTTTTAAATCAAAAGTCTGAAAAGTTTGCGAAAGAGTTATTTAGTCACGCACATCTCATAATTTCATAATTAAATATGAGATATATTATATCAATATTGGTTGAATTCTAATACTTATTTTTGATAAAAATTTTATTCTTATCATAATTCTCTAATCTCATTTTGTGATATCCGGTACACATGAGTTCAGTACAATCTGACCTAATATTCAATAAAAATAAATGATCAAATTGAATAAATAATAATAATAATTACACCAGCTTTTAGGTTTTGTCAGTTCTATCATATTCAGCCATGTGGGATTATGACATATGACACAGCCCTGTCTTGAGTGGACTTTAGATTAGTCCACCAGGATAAAATACCTATATACTGCCTTTTTTTTTAATATGTTAATCAAAATTTCCAGACTTCTAAAAATAAAATTTCATAATTTTTATGAATTAGTGAATTTTATTGATATCCCACAATTGTTTTTTTTTTCGAAAAAAAAAGGAAGAAGAACTTGGGACATCTCCTGCTGTGCTTAGCGATTGTTCAATAGGACAATTATAAATGATTCCAAGGTAAGCAAGCAAACTCCAAGCTCTGTCTTGAAGTGATTTTGGATCTGACATAAATGTAGTTAAAGTGTCTGAGTCTCAGTGTCAGGAAAGGAAATGTGTTGGATCTAGATCTAAATGTATGACAAATATATATATGGCCCTGGATGCAGATGTGCATGCTCCAAATTTGATCTATGACAAAGTCCATTTGGGGTTTGAACTTTAAATGAGTAATACAGGAAATCATAGTCTGATCAAGGCAATAAATCCTGTGAACTTTAATGGTAGAACCATTATATATGTGTGTGTTTTTTTTTTGGGGGGGGGGGGGGGGGGAGGCTAAAGATATTGTGCTGAACCTGCAACAATGTAATTTCTGAGAAAATATTGAGTGACCATTTGACTTAGTGATCATCTGCAGTTTACAAAATTGGACGCCCTTTTGAATATAAACTTTATTAATTAAGGTTTCAAACTAGAAATAACAAGATATTATGTATCACACGATGTCGCGTGACAACAGGCGAACATCATTTGGATTGCTTCATGATTATATATGTATATATAATCCATGTATTGCCTGCCTCGTGACTATGGTGTGGATTGATAATTGTTTACTTAAATTATCTTACAAGTGTGTCTATTAGGAATCTAAGCACGAGAGGAGGCTGCACTTGCACATGATATATATATATATGTGTGTGTGTGTGTGTGTGTGGAGAGAGAGAGAGTGCCAAACCGTCCATTGGGAGAGACAGCTTTTGGGTATGAGGTCTTTTTAATGTGTAGATGACATAGAGGTAGGAAGAGACAAGCACACCCCATCCAAAGTAGAGCAGTCCCCCTCTACATCACCATCCTCACTACTCTCAACTTGACGTGGACACTAAGCTTTGTTGCCCCTAATGAACTTCCCTTCTCTATCATTGTTACCACTACTAAGCCCATGCTAATTAAGTTGTATGTATATGCACGTGTATATATATATGGTATAAACAAAACAGTGCAAGCTTATATAAGCATGGTAAGGTCCCACAAATAATTTGAGATGAGCAATGCTATTTTTTCCATTGAGAAACGGCCTTATTGCAATGGTAAAATTATTTTATTGTAACTTGGAAGTTACAAGTTTGAGTCGTGAAAAATCGCTTCTTTTATAGGAGTAAGGCAACAGACATCTACTTATCTCGACTTCGAGTCTCAAAAACAGCCTATTTCTTTGTAGGGATAGGATTGTGTACATCAAATGCTCCCTCAACTCTGCAGTGGCGAGGCTCTCACACCCATGTGATGGGCTCCCACCTTAATCCACATTTGTATTACAGAAAATCAAATTTTCTCCCTCCTTCTATCTGTCATGCAAGGTGGGAAACATTGCATGAGTGTTCAGAGATACATATTTGGATTAGAGCTAGCTGTAGGCTGTGAGGTTGATAAACCGTAGCATCCATAATCAAAGGGCTCCATCCAAGAAGATATCCAAATCTAACTTATTGCCAATTGAATATATGATTCATTTAATTGAATGGCGTAGAGACCTTTTCTTTCAAAACTGTTTGCTATTTTGTTTGTGTTGCAGAAGTTTGCAGGGTCACATCTGCAGGCACATCATGTGTAATGGGCCAAGCTTGCTTTGTTTAATCATCATATCCTTGATCTTCATATTTTTAATTGCTTTGATTTGAACCTTAAACGCATTATCAATCTATGTTTATATTCTAATCATGAAAAAAATGTGTTTTTCATCACCAAAACCTGACACTGCTTAGTTTCCATTAATATATATAACGAAAGAAAATATTCATTTCTAATCTCTGCATCACTATAAAATAACAAACACCATGACACTGCTTATGTTTCATTATATATATATATATGTGTGTGTGTGTGTGTGTGTGTATGTATTTATATGTATATGTATATGTATATGTATAGTGTCATTTCGGATTATATATATCCTGCCTAATAATGCATTGTGCTACTCATATATATCTGCAACTGCAATGACTTCAAACAGAAAAGGGCATTGATGTAGTTCTTGTTGCTTTCTTTCAGCAATTTTCAATTGTGTTATTTTCATCCACAGCTCAACTATCTCTTTCATTCTTTCAATTCCGTGTTGCTTTCGATCACAACATCAAGATTTCCTTTTTCCGATTTGCTGTTGGATATTGTTTCTTATCCTCTAGATTCATGGCTTTTCCTTTAAAACTAGCCTATTTTGTATAATATTCGTTTTTTCTTTTTAAAATCTGAATTTTCCATATAGACCTTATGGTAATTGAGGCATAGATATTGTATCTACTTATCTAAACTGTAGACAAGGAGAAGCTCTCTTAGTAAGTCAGACTGGAAAGTGAGTAGGACACAATGTGCATGAACATCTCATTAGTACTACCATATGTGTATCCGTTTGCATGTGTGTGTGGAAATATGTGTGTGTGTGTGTGTAGAGAGAGAGAGAGAGAGAGAGAGAGGTGAAATAACTGCCAAATGAAATTAGCTCCAAACTGTTTTAGGCCTATAACAGTACCCTTTTGCATTTAAAGGGATTGACATAATGTTCAAATAATTGCTAGCAATTGGAAAGGGAACTTGTGGGGTTGGATTAATTAATTTGTTCCAACCTAGTCTGAAGTTACATTTTGTTTCACAATTGCCAAGCTGGGGTTTGATTATGACAATACATCTATATATGCATATATATATATGTGTGTGTGTGTGTGTGTGTAATAAATCTGAATGTACCAACAACATTATCAATCAGGCCACAGTTTTTTTTTTTTGAATGGAAGGTTATATAATAGGTTTGGTGGCCATGACAAGAACCCATGAATTGCTCAACCCACTGCAAATCATTGATCAAAAGACAAGCATCAATGAGCCCCAAATATATACAAAGCTAAAGCTGCTGTTTTATTTATTTAAACAGCACATTGCGGCCTCTTGAAGCTTGAAGGCTTCACAGTTCAGAGCTTCCCCAAATGAGTGAAATATTCATCATGTTCACATTGTTACATTGTATGGATACAACTTACTGTTTAATGCTATCATTAAGGCTCTGAAAAGAGCTGTGTGATATGTGGTTCAACTTCAACATGGGGCATTCAAAGGGGGCACTGATTGAGTGCTGAAAAGTTATCAAGAAGGCTAGTGTATAGTGTTGTAGAATCGCCATGTGTCGTATGTCCCGTGTGAGACCTCTTTGTCTATAATCGACGCGTGTAAAATCAAGAAAAATCTCTTAATTAAAACTCCTAAACAAAGACACAATGTCATGAACCCTAGCTAATTGTGATTCTTGAAAAATGTACAAGTAAATTCTATCACAAGCTTGTGGTAATAGATCAATTTAAGGTAATATTATATGCTCCCATGAAGCAAAAGAAGAAGAAGATAGTACGAGATGATGCAGCAAGAAATGTGAAAAGAACTAAGCACGTGAAATTCTTTGAATTGAAATAATTACAGGAATTATTCACCCAAACAAGAGAATAACTTTTTAAATCTAAAATTGATATAATTGATAAAATTTGAATAATAAAGATTTATTATATCATATTTATATGCGTAGAAAACTACTCATTTGAATAGGAAATTAGATATTTCATCTAAAAAAAAAATTAGAGATAAGTTCAAATTTGAAAATTAAATAATCTTACAAAAACTCTAAAACATATACCGTATTCATGTTTTTAATGGGTACTATATTTATCCCACGTCATTATAGCACAAGGTGTCAACTGTAGTTCCTTCAATATGCTCCCTACATTTTGTTTTGTTGAATAGTCTGCCAAGAACTTTAGACCAAACAGATTCCTATGTTTTTACTTTTGATTTTGAGTCATATAACATTGGTTTTCTTTGTATGTTTTCTGTCAAAAGGGAACATTTTCTCTGTTTTACTTTTTTATTCCAAAGAATGTTGATTCCATGCTAACAATACATGTTTCTGCTCCATAGAACACACTATCAACCAAAATCTCATTTATTAAGAACCAATGACATACTCAAACCCCAAGAGCTGGACTAAGTGGATGGGACTTCTGGTAAGATTTGGGAGGTCTCCCGTCGATCATACCTTGGAGCCACTCACCCGAGACCAAAAAAAAAAAAAATTGACATACTCAGTGTTTTAATGGTCAAAATATGGAAATATGACATCATTCCCCTCCAAATGGGGAAGCTATATATTGACAACCTGTGGGGAAAACGCTTGTCACCAATATTATTCCTTCCTCTTTTTGTATTGGATAATGTTTTTGATTTCCACAAGTATACAATTGTGTGAGTGATAAATGCATCCCAAAGGCAGAAAAAAGTTGTATGCAACATCATAATACACTTAAATATAAGTCATATGGTGCAATTTGGTCATTAGTGGATGAATTCTTTATTCCACTGAAGATTTCCTAAGACAACTATTGGCTTATATATATATATATATGACTTAATTAATTCATCCTGGATATTGACCATTCAAACTCCTTTGTGATAAGAGTTTTATTATGGACACTCAAATACTTTGTTGGAAATCTTGGTATCGATCTTTTTCAAGAGAGAAAAAAAAGTAGTCTCTGAAGATATTCTTTGTCAAATGAATGGCCAAGTAAAAGAAATTGAGTACTGGCTAGATTCATGGCCTTTATTTTCTGTAGTTCTTATTAATGGTGGTGGTGGTGGTGGTGGTTGGGGGTGGTGATGAAGCTTGTTGTGCTTGTGCACCTTTATAGAAATGGGACGCCAATTAATTTTGGCTATTATTAAAATAGTTGTCAAGTGGGAAAAACATAGATTCCAGTTTGAGAGCAGTCAATTTGCACCCAAAAATTAAAAGGTCAAAGGTTAAGTATATGATCTCTAGAAAGTGATAAGTTAATACAAAGAAACTCTATGTTCATTTAAATCAATTTCTGACATGTATTTTATATTTTAAGTTAGAGTGTCAACATGATATCATTTATGTTACATTTGAATGACCATCATTTATGTTACATGTTTGAAATTGATTTGAATGATCATGAAACTCTTCATGATCTCTAGTTTACCCTTCCTAACATTCTGTATTAATTGACGGATACATATAAATTAGAAAATCATTTAAAACAATATTAATCCATTGTCTATTGTGCAGAGAAGTAACAACAAAGCCCAAAGATATTGCCAGTTAAAAAACAATGAGAAGGGCAATTAAGATTCAGTCATTTTTTTTAATCCTATTTAAGAGTCAGTCAATTACAATTATTATTTTAAGAGAATATAGACTTCAAGAACAAAATTTGAAAAACATCAGCTTTTATTTTTTGATGTTTTGTGAGACGAAAGTGCCCTTTTGTTGTTTCTGTGACACCAATTTTACTCGTGTAATATAACCCTAATTCTCGTCTCTCCCACTCTTTGGTCCTAACTCTCATCTCTCTCTCTCTGTCTCTTCCTTTTTCATTTTACACAAGTCCTTAGTGTAACACCACCCCTACCATCACAAGAGAGAGATGCACTATTTTACAAAGGTCAAAAGCATTTTAAAGGAAACTATTTCTGTAAAGAGGTAGTTTATTATATAGACAATATTATTATAAACTTGAAGTTATATGATGCAGGATAGCAAATAATAATGTTGTACTTTATATATAAATTAAATATAATTGCATTTATTATTATTGGAGTTGAAGGTAAGTGTATATAGAATTTTCTCTTTTAAAAATTAGGAAAAGATCAAGGAAACTAAGAGAAAAGAAAGCATGCACTTTGATTTTCTTTTTGATATAAAATTATTGGTGGATCATTGCATGGCAAAGCAAAGTATATGATCAATTGCTTGCTTTTGACCCATCAGTGAGAAAAGATGAGAAAATAATCCCAATGGAAAAGTCTCTGTAATCAATGGCTGGTCAACTTTTAGATCAATTTTTATGACTAACCTAATTTTTCCATGCATGGCCCATCTCTGCTTCCACAACCCATGGCGAAGACCATACAACTGGATGGTAGATAAACCACTCTGATAATATAATGATATTAGTCCTAGTGTTTATGTATATTATACATAATTATGTGTCTTAGTCACCAAATAAAAGCTATTCTTTTCCTTGTTGGTTTGGTTTCTCTTTCATGCTTTCTATGTCACTGTGTGTTTGTGTGTGTGTGTATATCATCATATTATGTGTGTGTATACTTTTTTGGGTGGGTTTTAGTCTTTTGTATTCAATTGTGATCAAACTAATATTTCCAATTGCTCTCTCTTGTTTCTTGGATTGTTCTTTCCCTTCTTTTAAGGATAATGGTCTGATTAACTTTTCTTCTTTCGGCACTAAAGATATTATGCAACAAAAGACTACTACTGACAATATTGTTTTCTTGTTTTTCTTTTTTCTCTTTACCACCAGATGTCTGGTTGGAATCATGCAAATGAACTTTACTTCAATAGAAGCAATAGGATTTGATTTCTATACTTAAACATGCGAGTAATACTTATCTATTGAAGTTTCGAATGATGTCCAGGGAGAGTTATAAAGATAGTACATGACATCTTTATTCGAGAGGTATTTTTTATAAAAAAAATTAATAAATTAAATAATACTTTTAAGTGACGGAGCAACGGTTGGGCTTATAATCATAAGACTCAAAACACGTACCGAATTCAAATTTTAGGGATAAATACATAAGTCCTAAGAGTAGATAACTCTGGTGGAGAAAATTTTAAGTGTACTTGACTCATTGATTGAATAAATGGATACAGTCAATCATTTAATGTCATACGGGTAAAAACAATACTTTTTTTGTCTTCTTAAAATTAGACAACGTGTATACACGGTATAAGTTAATTAGCCTAGTTCATAGATCTGATTTACCCAAAAATTCTTCACCCTCAAGGTGCTGGCTAGGAAGGGCCGTGATCCCTCCAAACTTTTAAAAATTCAATTTTTTACTACTAGTTTTTATAGATTTTTTATTTTTTTTTTAAAAAAAGGATTGTCCCAATAAAATTTTTTATATTTTTATTAAAAACTTCCTTAAATTTTATTTTTACTCCTATAAGTGCATGACTTAGGTCCGACACTACTCACCCAATGTGACTTACTCACTGGCTACAAGTCTAAGTATGCAAGTATAGGTCAATGACGATACGTATTGGGATACGAATAGAAACATCAATGCAGATGGATGATTCACAATCTTTGGTCTCTTCACTTTTGTTTTTACATTTGGAAAAATTATTTCAAGAAATAGATCATTACCATAGAAGGACCAAAAAGTAAAATAAAAATTTAAATGGGTCTTTTATTAAAAAAAAAAACATTTTAAGGGGGTTATTTATAATTTTTAAAAATAATTCTATAAAAATTAAGAATAAAATATTTAAAATTATAAACATTAAAATTTTACAATTTTATAATCATCGTTACCAACCACGAAATCAAAGTATTTTTTTTGGATTAAATATAATTAAGTTAATAAATCAAATTAATCATAATTTATCAATTAGATAAAAATTATTTTTAATTCTCTTAAAAGCAAACAATTTATTGTAATAAATTAATTAATTTATCAGATTTACACAGAAATTGCTCTTTTCTTACAAATGACAAGTCAAACAGTCAGAATCCAATTCACGAGTATGAATTCTTGAACACATCTCAGCTAAATAAATAAAGGTGACACAACCTGTTAAAATTCAAAAAAAAAAAAAAAAACAATAATGAATTTATGGAGCTCGCGTGGGCCCCACTAAAGTACATGCACGTGTTAATATTTTAAGATCAAATTCACTTCATGAAAAGGTTAACATACATGCTTTTACTCCGTATAAATAAGGAATTTACTTTCCTTAAATAGAGAAATGAAAATCAAATAAAGTGAACCCCAAGGAGTTGGCTCCGTGGTTGGCGAGCGGGACTTAGGGGCTTGCCCCCCCGAGGTCTTGTGTTCGAGTCCATTGGCCAGCATTCAAACCTTGGGGCCACGGACCGCAGGGCGAAGCCCTGTTTCGGAAGTCTTGTTTGGGATGGAGAGACTTAGTCTCGAGGTGCGTGTAAACTGGCCTGGGGATACTCTTCATATAAAAAAAAAAAAAAATTCAAATAAAGTGAAATAGTAGAAAGAATTAAACATATCTTCCCTATAAATTGACAAGTTCATTAAAGTGACAAGATCCCTTCAATTAGGAGAATAAATTACCATTAAAGAAGAGGGTGTATTTTTGTTTTAAAAAAACGGTGGGATATTAGTTTATTAATCAATACTCAACATATTATAATTAATAACTAATTAATATCATTAGCTTACAAAATTAAATCAAAAGTCTTTTAGTGACTGAGTGAAACTTAAATTCATGACTTCGTATTTGAAGATCAATCACGTCTCAACTCTCGGATTTGAAGCATTTAAATAGATCAAATTTGAAATTTGTACCGTTGTAATTAATGTAAAAGGCACAAAGATTGTATTCCATTTTTATTTAACAATCTTTTTTTCACATTTATTTATTGTCTATTGTCTGTGACTTGAAATTTATGTGTACAACTAGAAAAGTAAAAGAGTGCCAACGTTTTATGTTGAAGTTCTTTCTCATTTCCTCACCACCAATGCTACCTGCATGTTCTAAGGTATACAGAGTCATTATTTTGGCTGTCAGAAGAAGATCACAAAAAGCCATATTTTATGCAAGGTGTCTAAGAGTCTACAAACCTATATCAATCAATACGCACGAGAGAGAGAGAGATCCTTTTGAGAATTTGTAGTCAAAAGGGAGTTCTTAGTGCTATTTGAGTTCAATCAATGGGTTTAAGTTTCAAAAAATTGGGTTAGGTTATGTTTTTTTTTTTTATTTGTATCCAAACAATTACTTCATGTAAAAAAATTCATTAGATTAAATCTATATACGCTTTGTTTGTTTAGGAAAGCAAGAAGATCGGATAAGTTATCCCCTCTATTTTATAATTTGGTGTTTGTTTGTTATTAATGAAGAAGCTTAAATTAAGAAAAAGTTATTCGGTAAAATGAACATTTTCATATCATTATCTGATGTGGCATAATTGTTTTTTACAAATTCTATAACTTTGAAAAAGTCATGAAAATTATTTATATCATAAATTTTTTTTAAAAAAATAGAGTTTGTAATAAATAATCAAACCATATTGAATAATGAAATAGAGTAACATTTCGAGTAAATAATTTCTCCAAACTAACGACTTGTAATTGGCATGTAGTGTTTATAATAGGCCATAAGCTATCATTTTTAGTAATCCAACCTAGGTTATTCCTAGTAAAACAAACAGGTCTTTGAATCTATAACTTCCATCACCCGGTTACAAAGAAATATAAAAAATAATATACACCTGACATTAATTGTCTTATCTTGTAACTCGTCACTCTCTCACTAGAGTGTGACTCATTATTTATAGGCCTACTACTGGGTCCCACTTTTTGTGAGAAAACAATTATAAGATCAACTTCAATGATAAAAGTCATTTAAGTCTTACTAAAACTAAATTTTAGCAGTGTTATAGTATTAAAAAATTAATTTTTGACATTCTTGCTCCATTCATGAAATACAATTATTATTATTTTTTTACAGAACTATCATTATTCTTTTCAACTATTATTCTCAATCATTAAAAAATAATATATCATCAAATCTGGACCATTGATATCTTGCAATTTGAAACGTAGATATGAATAATAGCCTATCAAAACAAAAGTTATATTTGGTAGCATTTTTAAATTTAGTCAAATTTTGAAAAAATAAAAATTACCATTGACTAACCTACCAAATTTTAGCTTTTGTAACTCTATTTACCTAACCATTGGAGTTTTGTCCTAAGGTGTGATAATTGAAATATCTAGCTTTATTCCAAAACAATATTGCACTTTGGGCCAGACGAAGCCTCGGTCTGGACTAAAGTTGACCCAACGTCAGCTTCAACAAGACAAGCAAGTAGACATTGGGCCAGCAAAGCCCAATTGAATGGACCACGTCTTGAATTTAATTGGAATATAAAATTACAATTTAACCATATAAATTAATATCATATTGCGTAAAATCTTAAAACAAAATGGCGGGCTAGGCTAATTTTTCTCTTTTCAATTCTCATTCAAAACAGAAACCCTTTTCTCTTTCTCAGATTCTCTGTGAGGAAAAACAGTTGAGAGCACAGATGCAGAGCAGAGTAGAACAGTCTGTACGGGCGAAAATGGAGGAACTACGGCTGATATGCGACAGAGAGATTCCGATTCAGCAGCATAGAATGGACACCGCCATGGTCTCGTTCCGAAAATCGCTTGACTCTACCAAGTTCAAAGCAGAAGAAACGGTTCAAAATCAGGGTAATGTCCGCTCAAAAATTAAGTTGTTGTCTCTTGAATTGAGGTTCTAGGTTTTTTTTTTTTGGTAGTTTTTGATTATTTTTGCTAAAATTAGGGTTTGAAGTTGTGTTGAGTGTGATAAGTATTTGTTTTCAGTGAAAGAAACATTGCTAAACTTAATTTCATCACTGATTGGATTATTTGAGGAGCTAGAGTTTTTATTTAGTGCTGTGCATTGTTTGGAATGCTAGTTTGCTTTAGTGGTTATATTGATTGCTTTTTTTTTTGAGTAATTTATTTTTTATGGGTAATTTTTATAGTAATGTCTTTGGTTGAGAGAAGTTTAAGTTTGTTTTTAATTTTGTTGTTAAAGCAAAACTGGTAGAGCTAAAAGCTGAGCTGAGAGAGGTGGAAGATGATTTGGTAAAAGCTCTAGCAGGTATATCTTGATTTTAGTGTTAGCTGATCTGTTCAACGATATTTGTGATTCCTTTTGTTGTTGATATTAAGATTTATGAGTAGAATTGTTAATATAAATTGAGTTTAGCTTATAAATTTGATATTCATTTTCTAATTTGATAATGGTGGTTTTATTTTTGAAACCCACAATTGGCTTTAGATGCCTGTCATTGCGAGGCAATGTAGCCATTGTTTTGAAATTTATTTTTGCTTCAATGCAACGAAGTTATAAATTTTCTTTTATTTTTCTGGAACAATGAGGTGGTTCTTGCATTCTTTTTGTTTTAGGAAGTGATGTTATTTGATTTTAATTTTCTAATCTATGCTTATTATTGATGTCCATGTTGCAGATTGACTGAATAGTCCTTAATTGTTGACGCATGTTGTTTCTGTTTGCTGTTTGAAGAAAAGATGATGCAGAGTACATATATGATGGTGATATATATATATATATGTGTGTGTGTGTGTGTATATATATGTATAAATGATGGTGATATTTGTGTAGAATGTAGATGAAATGAATGCTAAGCGAAATAATACCATAGGAAGGACTTAATGAAGGAATTAAATGTTTCTTATGATTCAACTGAAAAAATAAAAATGCATTTTTTGGAATAAGAAGAAGAAAAATTGGTACTTTTGTAAATCGTGTTAACTAATAAGTTGGTTTTAGGCCAGCTTATATATTTACTGGGTAAACTTTTTACTAAATGGGTACTCCTCTACTAATCAATGATTCACATGTTGAGCTCTTGGCAACAAAGCCCGTGTTCACGGGAGTCGCGCACTAGTACAAAACCATCCATCTTCTCAACAAAAATGCATACGAGATTATCCATATTTAGTGGGTGTTTGTGGGGGAGGCTGTGGCGAGGAAACATGGGAAAACCATGTTCTTGCAAAAAGAAAGTTTTGGTGGGAACATGGAAAAACACGTTTCCTGACTGCTAGTCGTTCCCCCAAACTCTCCCTAAATGTCTTTGGCTATAGAACTTAATGTGGATTCATTAAAACCTCCATTATTATAATATTTCTTTTTGCATTTGATTATCAATTCTCATCATGATGAGCTAAATTCTCTAATATTTGATTGTATCTATAGTTGTTTCTGGAAGAGTATCTAGAAAATTGGGGACAAAGTTGAAATTTGCTGATTAATTTTGCAGTCAAACTCCAGTTGCGTTGCAACAAGGTTGTTAATATCGGGATCCTACAATGGGATCGATGGGAGGGTCCTCGGGATAGGATCGTAGGATCGGATCGAGAATTGTTAGATTCTACAAAATGAGAAAACTAATACCGATTAATATTTTTGCATTTTAAGAATCCTTAAAAATACATAATTAATAAGTTTACAAACACGAAAAATATGAAAAAAATTATACTAAACATTTAGAGTACAAAAGTTTCTACTAATCCTATTTTTTTTTAGTAAATTAGTATAGCAAATGTTTTATTTATATAAAATTTAACTAAATAGCATATTAAAATATTAGATTTAGAGTAGAAAAAAAATTATATTTTAAAATAGCTGGTTTACTTGGCCATGAAAGGCTCTATAACAAAATCTATGATATAGGAAAAGTTATAGGATTTATATAGTATAAGAGATCAATTGGTTCAAAACAAACTTATTGAGTTTCTGTGTCTATATGTAAGAAGAGAGGGGGAGGGAGAGAAGCTAATTATCCTAAAGTACTTTTTTTAAATGGCAATATTGGACCATACTAGTCAGTAATAAAGAGTTAAATGACTTAAATTAACTAATACAACGTTTGACTAGTTTGAACCAAATTAAAAGTTATTCAAGAAGTAAAAACTGTGAACAAGTTTCGACATAATTGTCTTACTTAGGATATTTAAGTAAATTTTGTTATTTTTTTATAATATTATTATGGTCTCAGGGTTGTAACTTATCAAAGACTACTATGCAAAAATAACATTATAGGACTATACTGTAGGATTGTTAAAATCGGTAGAATCGCGAGTCAATTCAGGGATCCTAGTGATTTTATTAGGAATTTCATAAGATCCTATCCATTGGGGATTTTTTATGGGATCTGGATCAATTTTGTATTTTTGGATCGTAAAATCGTAGGATCGTAAGATCCGGATCGGGATTTTAACAACCATGAGTTGCAATGAGAATGTAGAAAATTGGGTATTTTTCTGTTTGTGGCATTATTCTGCCCCAAATAAAAATGTGCATACAATCATATTTACAATTCAACGGATCTTCTTCTTTTAATAATACTTTAATAGAAACCACGAAATTCTAACAGTTTAAATTTAATAGCAAGCAGCTAATCTGTCCAAGTGTAGGAACTGAAAATATTGCATGCTACATCCAAAGAGATTTATTAGGAAGTCGTGGTATATGGTATGTGGATACTGAGCGTTGATATATACACTGAAGAAGGGGTTTTGATGGTCGTCTGGTTCAAATTAATTAGATTTTCAAGATGCAAGATATTTTATCCTTGCGCAGTAGGTCCATAGAAGGTGTAAAGGAGAACGAGGACAAATGTGCACTTAGTGTTTTTAAGGTACACAAGTGAGGAAGGTGCCACCACACAATTTAATTAGGGTTGCAAATGAACTAAGTTGTTCGCGGACAGCTTAGGATCGTTGGAGCTTGACTCATTGATAAGCTTGTATAGGATTTTTTTTAAAGAAAGCAAGTGGACTTGAGCATCACTAGTCGGGCTTGTTTGCTTAACCAGCTGACACTTAAGCATCCCAAGCCTAACATGCTTAGGCTCATGAACATACCTAGTTATGGATATTTAAGAGAAAGGATAGGTTTGGTTACTTGGGCCAGTTATAAAACAAGAAAATTTTAAGGAGAAAAAAATTGAACTTGAACAAATTCAAAGCTGATGATTCTCCAATCTCACATGATGTTAGTTGCAACTTATTGTATTGTCATTTTTTGGATGAAGGGCTCCTCCTTTTTATTCATTCTGTATCCTTTAGGTCTCCCACTCTCCCCACTTTCCCCTTCACCTCCACTCATTTCTTCCTCATATTATTATTTCGATGAACTTGATTATTGTGATCAAATCTCAAGTGGTGTAAATCCTAAAGTTGACAACCACATAAAAGACACAAACTCAATATCCTTATATCTTTCATGCATTATCTTGGAATTCTAAATGTTTCAGGCATGTTAAGGTCTCTTCTCTCTCTCTCTCTCTCTCTATATATATATATATATATATATATATATCCCATTCTTCTTCTTTTGTTTTGTGCCTCCATCTTCAATCTACTAGCATGGGCCAGTTGTTCCTCTTCAAACATTAACAACACCATTGGCATTTTTTTTTCTTCTTTTTGGTTATACTTTTTACTATAATAGAAATAAATTTTGATTCGTCACACAAGCTAAGACAAGCTCAAGATTTTTTGAACGTTGATGAGCCATGCTAGAATAAAGTCTGAGAAGGTCAGCCAAAGTTCAAGTGGAGCCCAAGCATTACTTCAATGTGGCCAAGCCAAGTTTGAGCATCCAAAAATTCATTTAGATTTGATTCTTTTGTCAATCCTGTAATTTGATTTTAGCTGAGCAGGGGAAAAGCCTTGTTTTGAAGAATTTTTTTTTTGGTTACAAAGCTTTAGTCAAAGGTAGTGACAAATGTCTCAAAATCCATATATTAAACGTAGTTCAATGTATATAGGTCTGGTGGGATTTATGGAGAGAAGAATTGGAAGGAAAATGTGAAGAGCAAATCTGACTTTGCAACATCATAAGGCTGAGACTTTTATTAACTCCTTTGGTTTGATGTAATAGTTGTTTGCTTTTTGTGTACAATTTTTTATATTTGACATTGTAGAATACTTTACCTCTCCTACCAGGATTGGCCTACTTTCCTTTTTTGGGCTGTCTCATAATGTCTTTCTATTATAAAAGAACAAGATATGATATTTTCTCACTGACACCCCTTATGAATCAATTAATACTATGTAAAATGGGAATGTATTGATTTGGCCAATTAAGGGTTATTATTTAAAAACAAGTTCTAAGAGGCAAGCCATGAATGCATTCATTACATCTCCTAAGCTACAAACTTTCTCAAATAGGATACTCATTATGGAACAGACGGAGTATTATTGTTTGTTAGCGGGAGAAAAATGATTAAGGCCACATTCTTTCTTTGGAGAAATTGTTCCTCTCTCTCTCTCTCTCTCCCCTCCCTCCCTCCTTCCATTAGCAAGTCCATTCTTATAGATTGGATCAGATTTTTGAATTGGATGTCCAATGAGTAACAGATCCAGGTTCAGAGTGAAAGACAACAAATCCATTGGATAATCAGAAGCCATTTATAAGTCTATCAAGTGATACATCAAATGATATGCAAGTGAATGACTGCTGTGGCATTTTTAAATTGACTTAATGAGACTGTTGTCTCAGTGCAATGTCACACCATATCACATGACAGCTCAAGACAACTTTGTTTTAATAATTTTTTTTTATCAAGTCTTGATCTCATCTTGGAATGCTTCGAGGCTGAGACGTCTTGGGTAATACGTCTCAGGTATCAACTGACACTTCGAATGATGCTATGTAATCTTTCATAACATCGCAAGTGCAGGGGATCTGATAATGGGTTTGTTTGGGCATACAATATACATCCTTAAGGAGCATGACAGTTGCTCTGGAGATAGACAAATATTAGCCTGTGGAGCTATATAAGTATTGGAAAAACCATTAAGAAACTCATCCCTTATTGAAGAGTGAGTTGGCCACAAAGAGCATGTGCAAGGCAATATGTGACAATATAAACAAAGTTATGGACTCGTATTAACAGGGGAACTTTTTTTTTAGTTCTCTTTATTTCTTCTTCTATTAATTATCTACACAATTGTGTGAGCTTGTTATTTTGGCAATTTATTCAATATTTTAATTGTTCAAACAACACTATAACTTTTCTTAGTAATATCGAATTCATTGTTGTCCTTTGTGTAAGTAAACAATTTCAATTGTTAATGTATGTCTGCCTTGAAGGTAGGAACATGAGCTTCATTAAATTAAATTTGTTTTCTCTACTACTTTTACAGTGAAGACTCGTAAAGAGGCAAAGCGGCTGGCCACAACAGACTCCTATATTGGCTACAAAAGCTCGAATAGAAGAACTCAAAAGAATCGTGGAAGATCAAAGGGCTAGGAAGGATGAATATGCAGCAATAATATCTCAACAATCCGAAGGTAGTTTTCTTTCTTTTTACAAGTTGGTCTCTACGCAGTTCATTCACTAGAAGTTATTTATGCTATCATCTTAATTTTTTCTTTTTCTTTTTTTTGTTTGGGGGGGGGGGGGGGCTTTTAATTAAATGAAATGGGAACAGTATTGATATCCAGAATTATTTGGCCTTTAACCAATTAAAAATGAGAAAAGATTATTGTTTATGTGGGAACATCAACAAAAAATCGTTAGGTCTAGTGAGGGTGAATGGTGGACCTAGAGAGTCTTATAATATTGTTGATTACAAATTCCTGAATTTTTTGAGGAGAAAAATGGTTTCGGGGAAAAGTGGAGTATTTTTTATTTTTTTTGATAGGTAAGTGGCCCTTGGGGTGGGATAGGAGGCTAGGACCTTTGGGAAAGCCTCTTCCCAACTCATCCAACCCGAAGGGTTAGGAAAAGTGGAGTATTTGAGTTAGGATTTGTTTAATGTCTACGTGTTATGTTGTTCTTGTGAATGAAGGTGAACAAAGATTTGAGATTCCAAAAATGATGCATGGGTGAGGGACTGTTATGAAAACGGATGGGAGTGGGATGGTAATGGAGCAGAACAGCTTTTTTTTGATTGGGAGATGGAGGAAAGTGAGTCAATTTCTTCAGTAGTTTATTCAGAGATTTGGGGCAGTTGCAAGGAAGAGAGGATAAGATGGTGTGGAAGCCAATTGGAATACCATTCACGGTGAGATCTTATATAGGAGATTGGCATATGAAGGGGGTATGGGTTTTCCTTGGGCTATTATTTGGCATTCAGGGGCTCCCACTAAAGCAACTTTTCTTTTTGTGTGTGTGTGTGGGAGGCATCTTGGAAGGCCATTCTGACTATCGAAAATTTGCAAAAGCAGGGTTTTCAAATGGCAAATCGTTGTAGTTGATGCAAGACTGAAGTTGAATCAGTGGACCATGTCCTTCTTCACTGTCCACTGTGTCCAGTAGCCCAAGACTGCTAGAATTTGGTTCTCTCCATTTTCGTTTTCCTTTGGGCAATGCCGAAATCAGTGAAGGATTTGCTGTTTGTTTGGTCTGGTTGTAGAGTTAGGAAGGACGTCAAAAGATGTGGAGGTTGGCTCCTATTTGCCTCGTGTGGAGTATTTGGAAAGGGAGCAACATGAATGTTTTCGAGGGGGAGGAGCAGTCCCTTGTTTTGCTCAAAGATAATTTTTTGCGGTTAATTATTTTTTTGGGCCAAAGAGGCATGTCCTTTAAATGCTATATCTATAGTTGATTTTTTGAGGTCTTTGAGACCTATGTAGTTAGCAGTATGTTATAATTATGGGATTGTCCCCCTTGGGCACCTTTTATATAATACTTATCCAAAAAAAAATGATTTGAGATTTCTATGATCCAACCAGTAGTTTGCTAGGAGGATGAACACTTCCTTTCATTCTTACATAGGTCATGAACATTGCTTTATGTTTATAGGTTTATCATTAGTACAGCCAGCGTAGGCCTTCTTAAGGAGTTACCCATTGGAGCAATCTTGTGCAAAATTCTTATCTTTTGTTTGCAAATGACATCTTTATTTTTTTAGGCTTCAGGAATGAACAAATGGCTGTAAGTTTTTCTTTATTGAAATTATTTTAAGTCCTTAACATAAATCTAGAATAGAGTTTTTTTGGGAGGATTTCACATTGAGACTATCCTTAATTGTTCAAAACATTTTTAATGTTGCAAAATTCCTAGGCCTGTCAAGCACTTGGGTCTACCCCTTGTTAGGGAGTCCAATGACTTCAGATCTATTGGACCTTCAAACTCTTGACCTCTCCAATTATGCCTATATACAATTCCCACCATTTATGTCTTGTCTAACCCACAAATATGATAGGGGATTTTGTAGGGAGTTTTTACTTAGGTGTTGGGGGTGTGAGAATGAGTAAGTTGATTCTCAAATCTCTTGTGCGGTTCTAGTTTTTTTTTTTTTTTGGATAAAAAAAAAATGGTGATGGCATTGTGATATGGTTTTGAGAAATAAACCCTTTTTTTTAACCTGCAAGGTGACTTGAAAATTTCTTAGATAGCTTTATAGTAATAGCATTTGGCCTGCAATTATCCAAATTAAATAATGTTTGCGCCCCTAATTGGTGTGATTCCGACCAGCTAAATAGATTGCAAGGCCCCTTGGAATTATGTTCTGGAAATGCATGCATTCGATCAATTGCTGGTTTTGGTTTTATTTATGAAATCTGGAAATACAATGACTGGGTTGTGGGAAATGTATATATTTTTACACCATTCCCATTAGATGTTCTGTTGTACATTCAATCATATTTACTTTGGTGCTATGTGGAGTAATACACATTTTATTTCTTTTGTTGTGTGTAACAGAAAATGTACACTTATAAACATACATAATAGAAATGTCCATTGAACATATTAAAGGGTATTCATGTTATTGCAAGAGTACCTCTCAAGTTGCTTGTCTTACATTGCCTTGAACTACAGAACAATTTTGGGCTGAGTATGTAAGCCATGTATTTGCACCCTGTTTTGGTCTAGCAGCTATTTTAATGATATTAAATAAAATTTTATTTATATTTAAATTTTTAATGAGACACTAAAATTTAAAAAAAAAAATGGAAGAAAGATTACATGTATGTCCGATCTCTAGTGGTAGTCCGACACGAAATCAGTCTCTTGCTGACCTATTCGACTCTTTCTTCTATTGCCATATGGTGCCAATCTGTTTAGCTAGGACTCTCATGCCCAGGCCATTTGCGGTGTTGTACTACAACCCTGCATGTTGATTCTTATCCACAGTTTGATGGAAAAATGGCAGAAAGAGGATAACTTCTGTTTGAGTTCTGTGTGTTTTAAACTTGAGCATTACATCTCTCATAATCTGTGTTTTATATACTTGAAGCATGAAATTTATCTATTTTTTATCCTCAGTAAAGTTTATTGTCACTTGTATTATCTTTCTCCCTCTCTTTTTTGAACGTTATTTTTTCTATGTTGATTTCATCATTTTCATGTTTGTCGTCATTTTCTGCTATTCTGTAATTGGATATCCATTTTCAATACTTGACTTGGGCTCAATTTTTTTTTAACTTTTTGGTACCATCAAAAGCTCTGGCAGCATGTGAAGAACAGCAGAGTAAAGAAACTGTACATACGGGAGAAATAGAAGAGGCCATTTCGTGGTACAACAGAGTACTTGGTTTCCGGATTGAATGTGGACATGGTATATAAATCCTTTAACCTGTAAAACTTTTATTTAATTTTTTTGGTTAGGGTGGAATTTATTACAAGTTCCTTTGTTTTCCTAGGAGTAAAATTCATATTCGTGAACATCAACTTGAAGAATCCAAATGAGGAGTACTTCTTCACTATTCGCCATGAAAATGATATGTATACTTGTAAGGAATACAATATCTTATTTATTGGTCAAATTTTAGTGTTGAAGACATTCTATTGATACCATTCTACTTCAATTCTTTTTCTCAATCTTCAGTGCTTGATTGTGAACCACATTTGAGTAACATCAAAGAGTTGATCAATGAGTTGAATAGAAAGAATGGTTTATTCAAATTTGTCAGAATTATGAGAGAGAAGTTTCAAGAAGCTGCTGCACATGGTATGACCTTATGTCTTGCATTCTTCTCCTCTGCATCCTATGTGGTTGAAATTCGAGAAAATTGTGGAGGATCATTCCTCTTCAGTAAAGCTCTGTCCAGTAGTTTTTGGTAAATGGTAGAAGAAATCAACCAAGGAGGGCTCTCTGGCATGACCCACACACACAGTTTTATCCCCTATATTCTGTGTACAACTATGAAGAAAAGATTGATGACTTTGCTTCTCTCCATTTTCATATGGGTGCAATTCGTGACATTGTTTCTAAGAGTTTTGAATCATACATGACTCATCAGGTATTTTTCCTCAAGTTAGTTCTCTTGATCAAGACTCTTCCACAATCTCTGTGTCTGCACCAGTTTCTCCCGGTTCAACTGACAGTAGAAGTGAATCTCTGGCCAAGCAGAAAGAGCGTCAACCTGGGGAAACAAATCGACATTCTAAAAAAGTTAACCATGGCCAAGGGGGTAAATCAGCATTTGTATATCCTGGAACGGATTCATCTCTTCGTCGATCTCCACGGTTTAAGGTATCATCAAATTGACAATATGCTGTGTGCCTGCATCCTACTTTGTGTTTGCAGAAAGTATCTAGAGAGGCATAATCACTTACCAAATTTACATTGGGGGCTGGTTTTGACAACAATAGAGTTGCATAAAGTCATTCATTATTTTTCCTTAGTGGAACCCATTTGTGTCATGTTTATAGCTTTTACACATCTGATCTTATGCCTGGAGAATCATGTTAAGTGAACAGCCAGTGAAAAACCTATGGTCAGCCCTTAATGAACACTGGCATGTGATTAGAAGGGTATGTATAGCCTTGGATAAACTGACTGCAAATAGGAATTCCTGGAGCTGTCCCCAAGTAGTTGAAATAATGTCTATTGAATTGGTTTTTCTTCCTCCATTCAAGACAAAAAAACGAAGAGAAATTCATTGATGTGTTTGATTGACCATCACAATATTCATTTAGTTTCAAGAATACAAATGACAAAATGCAGAAGACTGGGTTCACTTCCTATTGGGGTGTAAAGCAGGCAAGAAGTTGGGTTTTTGTTTTTCTCCACACCCCACCCCCTCTCTATTTCTATTTCTTTTTTTATCTGAACCTGCAATTTTTCTTCTTTTTTTAAATTTTATTTTGTCATTTGCTGGAATTGAACATACATTGCTTTGCTCCATAGTTGCCACTATGCTGAGGCATCTGTGGTCCTTCGTTCCTTTATGTTAATTTATGTGATATGTTTGAAACTTAGAATTTTATTGCATGTACTATTTTAAAATCATTTATTGGGTTAGAGGAAGATTCCTTCCAGAGGCAAATTAGAAAAGGGTTTTGGTCAAGATTTCTTGTGTCAGGTGGGTTTAATTGTCCTATACCAGATGTGGTGCACGTATGATACTGGTTCACATGGAGAGATGTAGGAGAGGGAAATAGGAGAATGTAGGAGTGTGAGGAAGTGAAGAGATGATGTAGAGAAGTTTAATCTAATCAAATTACTATTTAACCTTTATTTATTGAACTGGAGACAAATTAGATGAGCAATTTGAGGAATATCTGAAAATTGGTCAGATTACCATTCTTGAAAGTAGATGGTGGCTTGGCTTTCAGTGTAATAAATTAGTAATAGATATTCCATTTTCCATGGGCTGCTGGGTTCCTTCTGAGAAAATATGATTTTACAATTATCCCAAGTGGTTACTTTATTAATCTCTTTGGTAGAATGAACCAAAAGGATGCCTGATTTTAATATTGCTTACAACTATACATTTTTGGTCATTAGAAGGAGCCATGACTTATCAATAATATTCTTGCTTGTTTATATTCCTTATCTTCATTTTTCATTGGAGAGGCATTCTTTTTCTAGCATATCTTAATAGAAGACCCTTTCTATTCTCAGTGCGCAAATTTTGATTCGTGCATAAAAGTTTTGATCAATGGCAGGTTAGGAGATGATGGAGTGGAGACTGTTTTGTCACGTGTGAAGAGTCGTGCATCGCATGAATTAACCTGCTCACTCAGCCAGGATTTTACTCAAGAAGTTTGATTGTTGAAATGTAAGGCGAAAAAGCTCATTCGCTTGTACAGAAGTTTCTTCCAAAGAGATTGGGAGAGCTATAAATGAGTACGGTTCTTGAATGCTGCTGCATTTGGTTGCAATTTGTAAACTCTATTTCAATTCGACTTCTCAATCTGGTAAAAAAATTAGTTTTTATTGCATAATTGTTGTAATTTTATGGTTAACCAATGGTAATTCTAATCCTTAGGCCTAACTTGCTGCAACAAAGGTGACACTGACAATAGTTAATATATCAAGTGACTTGGGTGCTTTCCTTCATCACATACTCAATATACCAGTCTCCCTTGGATACAGTACTTGTTTGGATGTCCGGTAAAAAAATAGGGTTTGAAAAAAGTTTCGAGTGTTTGACTAAATGTATTTATAATGAATTTAAATGATATTGTAGTGTTTAGATGAATTGTTAAAAAGTATTTAATGAGTATGAATTATTTTTTTTAATACTACAATGCATGTTTAATAATGTATTATATTTTTAAAATTATATATTTTTTCTAATAAAAATATATATAAATAATAAAATAAGTAATTATTTATTTTTATATTAAATATAATAACTCTTTTTTTTCTTTTTTCTTTTTAATAAGCTTTGGTACTTTTAAACAATATATAGCAACGACTGGAGCTTAGATGGTGGGTGTGAGATATATCTATATATGCTCGGACACTTGGAAGATTTTTTTGTTTATAAAGAATGAGTCATTGCTTGTACAATGGCATGATCGCAATTTGTAACATTCCAAATGGCCTTGACCGTTTAGTGGGAAAAAGCTGGGTTAACCAGTTTAATGGGTCTGCGTTGTTTGGAAGAGGATTGCGGTCCATAAGTCCTGTTTGAAAGCTTTGCCAAACAGGCACTTTATGTCAATTAAGTTCGATTTGAAGCTTCAAACCGCAAAAGTTCACCGCCCTCCGCCGATTTAAACATGCCTATAGTTTAACGTCTCCCTTCTTGGATATAGATTAATTAGAAGTGTTAATTTTTAATACGATTACGATAATACGATTCGAACACAATATGAAGTTAACAGGATTTGAGTTTAGCATATATAATTTGGGTCATAAATGGGTTAACACGTATAACATGATTAATAAATATGTCGCGTTTAAGTTATACTAGTGTTAACCCGTTTAATAAGACTTAACACGTTTAATTATAAAATATATTATGAGTTAAGTTAATTTATCTCACATTAAATATTTATCAAGGTTTTAAAATTTTTTATTTATAAAAGAGGTTTCTACTTTGATTTGGCTTATCTTCAAAGTTACTAAATTTAAAATTATTTATACAGATTAAAATATAGTTAAATTTTTTTATTTAAAAAATAAAAAAATTAAAATAAACGGGTTAAATGTGTCGACACATGTAACATGTTTAATAAATGGGTTGTGTTTGAGTTTTGAAACTTGACACGATTAGTTAATAGTGTCGGGTTAGAGATCACACATATTTTCGAATATGTATGCTTTGACACAACCCAAACACGATCACGATAACAGGAATTGACACCCCTAAGTTTAACTCATAAGTATTTACCCTTAAGCCGTTTGATAAGCCCAAGTACTTTTAGTAACTAAAAGGCAACCTGTAGCAACATTTGTCCTCACTTTTAGTAACTATAACTATATATATACATATGTATGTTTCTATAAAACATTATGTTATAATATATAATATGTAAATTCAAAATATATAATAAAGTGTGTTATATATAATTGGATTTCACAAATCTGATTAATTTAACACAATTTTTTTATTTTCTTTTATGGCTAAGCGATCTCTAGGGTAAGAGTTGAGACTTTGAGAATATTATTCAAGACTTTTCCTAATTCATCCAATCTTTGGATTACTTTAATACATATTTAATCTATTTAAATAAAAAGATTATCAAATTTGGATAAAATTAAATTCTTTATACTGGATTCGAATTTGAATTAAAATTCGATTGATTCATTAATAGTGTTACTATTAATAGACTAATATAATTTTTTTTGCAATACATATTTAATCTATTAAACTAAAATGATTATCAAATTTGAATTGAATCAAATTCTTTGTATTCAAATTTAAATTCAGAACAAGATTTAGTTCATCGATAGTCTTATTTCTGTATTATTTGGCATTTATGATTACTAATGAGTCTTCTTTGTTGAGACCAGTGATATTCATCCTTCCGCACGTGTAATCAAATTGAACTGAAAGCTTCCATCAGCATTCTATGGATTCGCTGTGTAATATTTACTTTATTCGTGCTAATATAATTATACAATGAGAGAGCAAAGCAAAAATGACAACTCTTTGTACGCAGAAATAAAGCTAAGTACTTTTAATTCTTTTTAGACTTTGTAAGAATAAATTTATATATTAAACTAGTTTTTAATAATTAAAAGATATTCAAAGTCCTTTTTTGGGGTATTTTTTTAATTATTCAAAATCTTTCACGTATTAAGGGTTTGTTTGGAAGAGTGGTTTTATTTAGTATCGTGTAGCATGTGAAAATCACGGCCTACCTGTTATTTTTGTGACACTTCCCACAATACCATTTGAAAAATCCCGGTCTGCGATTTTAACCCTATTAGTATTTCTCAATTTTGATTTTTTTTTTAAAGTGCAAGAAATACTTCCATGCTTCAAAATTTTAAGGGCACAATAGTACTTTTTATACTTATTTAAATTATAGTCAGTCATCTTATAATTAATAGATACGAGAGATTAATAATTTATTAATTATTACAATTATTTATAATTAAATCTTATCATACTTTCATTAATCAATACATGTTTCTTTTATGTAAAGAATTTTTAGTATAAAAATAAGACCTTGTATAGAACTTTTGAACAATATTTTAGTTTTTTATAAAAATTACATATGACGATTAATCTAATGTATAAAATAACTCCTAATGTCCGTTTAAAGTAAAAAAATTGTGTTCCTAATGTCATACTTCTTTTCATTTACAGTGCTTTTAATTTCAATTATGTTGAATTAATAAATATAATTACTATCATATGTCATAAATGGGATATATATAAATACATATATAATTATATTTTCTCTTTAATAATTAATATTATACATTTTTTTAAAAAGATATTAATTATTAGAAAAATACTAAAAAGTCCCTAAAATAAAGTTTTCAATTCAAAAAATTCATGATACATTTTTTCAATCTAAAAAGTCAAAAAAAAAAAAACTTTTAATATAAAAAAATTCAATTATTAATTTACATTTAAAAAATATTACTGATTATACTAAAATGACCTTTAAGATACATTAAAATACTAAAAATTATATAAAATAAAATTTTTAATCCCAAAAAATTATAACATTTTATAAAGTAAAAATTTATTTTTTAAGTATTCTAGATAAATAAAAAATATTATGTTTTTTTTGGTTTGAAGAAATTTTGTATTTATTACTGTATTTAGTATTTTTTAAAATATATATTGAAGGTTATTTTGGTTTAATCAATAATATATTTTAATGGTGTTAAGATGAAATTTATCAATTAGATTTTTTTATATTAAAAGTTTCTTTTTAAATTTTTTAAATAAAAAAAAATATATCATAGACTTTTTGGATTGCAAAAAATTATTTGAAGTATTTTTTTTTGTATTTTTTCTTAATTATAAAGTATTAGTACTATTAATTATTCATTATAAAATATTCTTTTATAATTTATTAATTATTAACTGAATAATAATTATAAATGGATCGACTTATATGCCCTTCATTATTTATGAGTCACGCTTCAATTGTGGAATAAAAACTGTGAAACCGATTACAGAAGATCTCCGCCACTCGGATCCCAGTCAAGAGCATCTCTCCACAGTCAGTGGAACGTTTCTAGGGTTTATTTGCTCTAATTTTCAAATTCATGGCGTCTCATGCACATCTCGACGAGGTAAGTGCTTCAATTAAATGCTATTGATCTGACTAGCCCCTATTATCAATCCAGGCTTTCTGAAAAAATTTCGGCTGCTTTTCGTTTTTTTAATTCGAATGGTTTTTGAAAAAAAAAGCAGGATGATGATTTCGGAGGCGATTTACCTGGAAGCCACAGTGCCAGGCGTTCAGGTTTTTGATATTTGTTATCGTATCATCTTTTTTATATGTAATTGGTTCTGTATTATATTTCTATGTTATTGTGTTGTTTCAGGGAATAAGAGAAGCTTTGGAGATCTTGAAGACGACGAGGATGATTTCTTTGGCTCCAAGAAGGTATTTTTTCCATCGTATTGTCATTAATTTACGTTTTTTTTTTTTAAAGTAATGCAGGGGTGGTTTTGGGTATTTACAGTTTTGAAGTTTATGTGGGTGTGGTCAGTGTCCGCAGTTTATGTGGAAATACCATGTGATACTGCCTTCGTAATGTGAATCGATTCTGGTCTGTTTTGATGTGGAATATTGAGTGGTGCTCTGTGTGCCATTTGTAAAATTAGTAGCAATGTGATAAGAGTCGGCATTTGGAGTTTCAGGGAGCAAACTTAAGTGTGAATTTTGAGACGGTGGATATGGGAGTATGGTGGTGAAAAAAATTTGCCCAAAAGTTTGATAAAAATTAAAAATTGAAACACTAAGAGAAACTCGTTGTTGGTATGTCTTTCTGCTGTATTAAGGGAAAACTTCTCTAAATGCAGAGTTTGCCACGCCTTTACTAGCTTGGGCATGACTACCATGGCATGTGATGTTTAAAAAGGAGATCGAAGAGGTGGGAAGAAGAAAGGGTTACAGTGGCAAGCGGGTACTGATGTGCAAGGGATGCAATCTAGGTTGTTTTTTGGGAACTTTATAGGAATTATACATGACGTTTTCATATCTAATATGCAACAAGAATGATATAAAGTTAGAATCTAAATGTTAAAATCAACATGGACTAATTTTATCCATTTTCTTAATTATCAAACCTTTTGAATATTTTTTTTAATAAGTAAAAGTTCATTAAAGAACTCCAAGGGGGGCGAACCCATACACCAAAAGAGACAATTCAAACAAAAATTAGAGCCTCATGTCTTCTAAAAACTCTAGAAATGCATTTACAGATGATGCATGTGATGTAACAATCCGTACATATAAGATTAAAAAAAAATAACTTTCACTCCATAAAGGGATATTTCTACCTTTCCAAAATTCTCCTATTCCTTTCTCTCTGTATACAACATAGAAGACACAACAATGCCACATCTAAAGTTTTTCATGCACTCCTCTTGTAGACCCCTCTCCAACTCTTGAAAAGGCCCTAACACTGACTGCTGTGTAATCCAAGTGCATCCAAAAGGGAGAACAAAAGTCACCACAATTCCTTTGCCATCACACAATAAAGGAACAAGTGGTCCACTCTCTTCTCTTCCTCTTTACACATGGGACATCAATCAACAAACTTTTATTAGTTAATCCTGGTGATGATTAACATTCCTAGAGAAAGAAAAGAATCTATTGGGTGACTTAGTATTTGTGTTAAATATTGGAATTATGATTATAACCTTTTGAAGTTAATATGTGAAAGAGAAGGTGTGAAGTAAGAAGGAAGCATAAGTGGTTGGCTTTGAAGTTCTTTTTCTTGGAAGCCTTGTAGATGTCCGTTTTGTTGGAAAAGTTTCACAAGTGTTTGAAACCACGCATACATATGCTTACTACTTCATATCCACACATTCTGGTAATTAGGGTTATGTTCTTATGAGACTATTCTTGAAAATATCTAAGTGACAAGATATGTAGATGTTTTATCTCTAAGATTAAAGAAGGTGTTGGGAAGGTCATCTCCAACAGTCAAAATGCCTTTGTAAGTGGGAGACAAATATTGGATGTAGTGCTTGTTGCCAATGAATGTATTGATTCGTGGAGGAAGAGCAATAGAAGTGGGGAGGAAGAGAAATAGAAGTGGGACAGTGTGCAAGCTTGATATATAAAAGGGGTGTGATCATGTCAACTAGGAACTTTTTGCTAGGCCTTCTTGAGAAGATAGGGTTTAGGATGAAATGGAGAAAATGGATGACTTGGTGTATTTTTATATTGTATTTGTTGATGTTTGTTAACGGGTATCTGACAGGATTCTTTAAGACCTCGAGGGGATTAACCGGTTAAGGCAACATCCCTTATCCCTTTTCTTGTTTGTTACAATGAGGGAAGCCTTGAGCAGGATGATGGCTAAAGCTAGGGAGTGTGGTATGGTGGAGGGTTTTGGAATAGGGGATGGGGTGACCAGTCGCATTGAGCTTGTCCATATGCTCTTTGCTGATGATAGAATAATCTTCTATGGGGCTGAGAAGAGGCAACTCAGATTCCTGAGATGTGTTCTATTTTGCTTTAAGGTAATTTCTAGTTTAAAGGCAAATTTGTCCAAGAGTGAAATTATTGCAGTGGGGGAAGTGAGTAAGATGGAATCCTTAGCTTGGAATTTGGGACGTAGGGTTGGCTACCTTATGATAGTTTATTTGGGCTTGCCATTGGATGTAGCTTATAGATCCAAAGTGATGTAGGATGTAGTGATTGAAATGTTTGAGAAGAGATTAGTAGGGTGGAAGAGATAATATCTTTTTAAGGGAGGTAGAATCACCCTTATGAAGAGCACATTCGCCAGTCTTCTGACTTACTTCATGTCTCTCTTTCTTATGCTAGCTTCAGTGGAGAGGAGGTTGGATAAGATTCAAAAAGATTTTCTTTGGGATGGCTTGGAGGGAGAGAAGAAATCCATCTCTTAACTTCAGAAATTTTTTATCTTTGAGGCATGAGGGAGATTTGATTATCTAGGTGTTGAGGCCCTTAATATGGCTCTTTTGAGGAAATGAATTTGATGGTTTGCTTTGAAAATGGAAGCTTAATGGAGGAAAGTGATTGCTTTTATATATGGTTATGAAGACAATGGATGTTTTTCTTGTGAGGTGGTCCAGCCTTATGGTTCTATCTTGTAGAGAACTATTAGAAAGGGTGCGGTGGAGTTTTGCAAGTTTACTTACTTTGAAGTGGGAAGGGGTTCAAGAGTGCAATTTTGGGAGAATGCTTGGAGTCGTGATGTGGCATGGAAGGATCAATTCCCTTAACTTTATTGGATTACTTCTAATCGGGCAGCTTCAGTGAAAGAATACATCTCTAATTATGAAGGGGAGGTGGTATGAATTCTTTGTTTAAGGAGGAATCTTCCGGATTTGGGAATCGGAAGTAGTGAACTTGTTGGGATTTCTTAGTTGGTTTTCGTAGAGAGAGGGAGGACTTTCTAGTTTGGACTATGGATAGTTCAAGGGGCTTTATTTTCTGCTCGTTTTATAGGGCGGTGGTGGGTGGGAACCATGTTGATTTTCCATAGAAGATGATTTGGTCCTCCAAAGTCCCTTCAAAGTTAGCTTTTTTTACATGGACAGCTACATGGAAAGTGGTGCTAACCTTGGACGACTTGCAAAGGAGGGGCTTCTTTTTGGCAAGTCGATGTTGTATGTGCAAGGAGGATATAGAGACAGTCAATCACTTGCTTTTGCATTATAGTGTGGCACGAGATCCATGGAGTCTTATTCTTTTACTTTTTTGGGGTCATATGTATGACAGACTTAGTCAAAGGTCTCCTTTCTAGCTGGGGAGGGTGCGGAATAAGGAAGGATTGAAGAGGGTTTGGCCGATGGCTCCCTTGTGCCTTCTTTGGTGCTTGTGGAGGAAAAGAAACAAGAGGGTTTTTGAGGGGGAAGAGCTCCACCCTTCTAGATTTAAGGACAATTTTTTGAAGTTGTTTTCTTTTGGGCCAAAGAGGCCTACCCAATGTACATAGGTTCTTTTTTTTACTTTTTGGGGGAATTGCGGCAATAATTTTTGTGCCGGATATCCTTTGTATATATGGTCCCACGCCTGGCAGGGTGATTTTAATATAAATTATGCTTAATTGTCAAGAGAGAGAGAGAGAGAGAGAGAGAGAGAGAGAGAGAGAGAGAGATGTAACATTCTTCAGAGGTAACTAGTCCATTGCCTAAAGATCAAGGGACGCCCAGGTTTAGGGTTTATTTCTGCCCTGTATAAGTAGTCCTTCGAATTTTGTTATGGTCATAATCTCATTGGAGTTAGACAATTCAAGTATAATTAATTTATTTAATAGATTCTTCTTATTATTGAATGATTACTTGTAAGGATAAACCTTGTGCCACCTCAGTAACGATAGTTGGTTCTTAAATTATCGAAAGAGGGTCAACTTGTTATTACTAAACAAACTAGTACTCAAAATTAAAATATTTTATGTGCTAGTTATAAAAAAACAAGTGATTTTTTAGAACTGCATGTTTTGAGGTTGATGCAGCAGATTTCTGCCCTCTCATATTCCATCCTTCCAAATTTGTGCTCATGAAATGCTTACCTAATTGAATTATTCAAGCTGTAATTTGTGAAGGATAACAAGGGTTGTTTTACCTGTCAGGGACATACATCAGTGATGCATCGCCTTTATACATTTATATAGCTATAATTATAACTTTAATGGTTTGGGATTTTTTATTAATCCTTTTATTGCTTCAAATTATATTTGATATCTGTAGCTTCTTATTAAAGCAAGTGTTTCTGAGTAGTTTGCCATTCAATTGTGAATTGTCTTTATTGGGGCATGATTTTAACAATTTACGTCTCATGTGTCATTTGAATGAGTTGCAGAAGCTTGTAAATCTAAGGGAACATCATTGATTTTGTTACAATGTAGGGTAACTTAAAAGTAGAAGAAACTGCACCTGGTGTGGCAACCGGAATGATTTTGTCTCTTCGTGAGAGGTATTGTTAGATACATTTTGATTCTTATTCATCTCAAAATATTTCTTTCATTTTAATTTTTCCATCAAATATCTTTTAGCAACTTCATTTTTTTCACTTTGGTGATTTGACTTTTGCAGTCTTCAAAACTGCAAGGATACCCTTGCAACATGCCAGGTATGCGTCAATCTATCTATTGAATTCATCTCTTTACTTTTTCCTTGTCTGTTTATATCTAATATGGTTTTCCTGGTAAATATGTCTACTTTTGCAAGGAGATGTCAGTGATAATGTTATATTGATGTTTGCTAATGACCACATAATGGAACAGTGTTAGAGGAAGAAATTTAGTTGCCAACAATATTCTCATGTAGTTTAGGTGTTTCATGTATAGTAGATTTTTCCACTCTTCACTTTGGGGGTTTTGTTTGCCAAATACGGTACCATTTTGGAAAGCTTTCAGAAATGCAAAAGAACTGGTGTCAATGTCCCAACAAGTTCAGCAACTGGTTAGGTGCAAAGATTAGCATAATATTTTCTGTTTTAATTTTTGTCAGTATGTTACTTATCAAAAAAATAATATTTATCAGTATATTACGTTGATTGGCTGTCATAGGTGATTCTCTGGCATAAATCTGTTGACATATTGTATTTTTAGCTTCTGAGCTCTCAACATCGGAAAAGTTCTTTTTTATGTTCCTTTGGTGGCTTTGTGATGTTTATTTTATTTTTGTTTCTTAGATAAAGTGGAATATCCCCAGTCCAATTCTGGTGAATTTTGATGGTTTGGATGATGTAAAAAATTGGCATACAAAACTTGTTTGAAGCCCAAAATTTAGGGGTGCCACTTTTGCATATATTATTTGTTAATAATCAAAATATGAATGGCATGAGTGCTAAGTTGCTAACCTTGCAGTACTAGGATTGGAAATATATATATATATATATATATATATATATTTGATAAGTGAAATTGTATTTGAAAGCTGCCTGAGGAGGATTGGAAATATTCATGTCATCCGCTTAAGCATATGTGCCTTGTTAATGTGTTGCTGATTATGATTGTGTTCAGACGGAGCTTGAAGCTGCAAAGTCTGAGATTCAGAAGTGGCATTCTTCATTTCACAATGAGTCCTTTATACCTGCGGGCACATCACCTGGTTAGTTGTTTCCTTGACTGCTTTACTGTGTTACATTAATTGACTTTTGTTTTTTTACATTTGTTTTGTTAGGGGAATTAATCCCAGTTATGACCATATGATGTTGTTTTCATTTTATTTTATGACTTTTTTTATTAAAAAAATTAATTCTTCTGTTCTCTTTGTAGAACCTAAATTAGTGGTCAATTATCTTCAGACCCTGAAATCCTCCGAGGAGTTGCTGCGAGAACAGGTTTGGAGTAATATTGTACTTCTCTTAGCTGCGTAATAGTCCATCATCAATCATGCAAGATTTCATTTATATTTTGTTTTGTTATTATCAGTTAGAAAAAGCAAAGAGAAAGGAATCTGCATTTATTGTAACTTTTGCGAAAAGGGAGCAGGAGATAGCTGAGTTGAAGGTGAGAAGTCTTTCTTTGCCTATCCATTTATGTATTGTGCATTCAAGGTTAAATTCTATGCTGCAGGCATGTAGCAGTTCTGGAGGAGATGTTTGTTAATCTTTAGAGGAAACCAGAATCCATAGGAGAGTAGGAACAATTTTGGGAGAAGACGTGTCCTCTTAAATGAAATGACAAAATAACAAAGGACTTGCCTTAATGAACCGAACAAACTAAGGAGACACTGGACCAGGAACAATTTTGGGAGAAGACATTTCCTCTTAAATGAAATGACAAAACAACAAAGGATTGCCTTAATGAACTGAACAAACCAAGGAAACACTGGACCTTTGACACAGATTTTTGTGAAATAGCACTCCTTTTAGCTTGAGCTTCTATTTCAACATTACTGGATCTAGGTCCGTAGGAGAATCTAGAAATCACATATGTTTAGCAATGTCAAACACTTTTAGTAAGTTGGATAGTCTCCAAGAGCCACAAGAAATGTTGCTACACATTTTCCACTATTGTGTCAAGAAAGCTGCTTCCTACAGCATCCTTCAACCCAAATAAGCTCAGCTCTTAGGACATTAATCCATCCACAGGCATGAAAAAAATATAGATAATCCTATGTGTGCTTCTTGAAATGTCTCCTATTTTGGAGTGGCCTTGATTCCTACACGAGCTTCTGTTGTGATTAGGTGAATAAAAGTCATTTAAGGGGAGCCTCTGAGGTGAAACAATAAGATTGTAGCTTTGTTTTGCCAAGGAAACAGGATTGTGTTTTGTAATATCCTTGAAATCTTTACAAGTGAGACTAAACCTTTATTCCTTGAAAAGTTTTTGAATGGATTCCCAAAGAGAAAGGTGAAAATGTGACATCTTTCATTTTCTTTATATTCCATGGTTTGATTTATCTTAGTATTATAATTCTTTAGAAAATTTTATCACTGCTTGCTAGTTGACTACATTGATTACTTTGGCTTTATTTATTTTTATTTTTTTTGTATTTTGTCTAACTGTAAAATTCATTTTTAATTTTTTTTAGTCTGCGGTGCGGGATTTGAGAGCACAACTCAAGCCACCATCAATGCAGGTGTGGTAAAATTGTGCCAGCCCTTTAAGAATTTTATTTTGGAGTTGTGCACTATTCTTGGAATAGAATTACCAGTGGCTAACATGAAAAAAATGTTTAGTTCAGTGTTTTTTCTTGCCTTCTCATTTACGAGTTCTTGAATTGTCAGCCTTTAGTTCTCTCCAAGGATGGGCTACTATACATTACCCAACTATAGCGATTGGTCTTACTTACTGTGTTACATTTGGCTTGTAAATCAGTACCATATGTTTGTTTTGTTTTTATTGGTGGGACTGTTGTTTTGGGGTTGTGCACTATTCTTGGAATAGAATTACCAGTGGCTAACATGAAAAAATTGTTTAGTTCAGTGTTTTTTCTTGCCTTCTCATTCATGAGTTCTTGAATTCTCAGCCTTTAGTTCTCTCCAAGGATGGGCTACTATACATTGCCCACCTATAGCAATTGTTCTTACTTGCTGTGGTACATTTGGCTTGTAAATAGGTACCTATATGTTTTTTTTTTTTTTTATTGGTGGGACTGTCACATTAATACAAATAAATAAAATGAAAAAACATTTTGTATTGCTAGCCTATTTTTTTGTTGTGCTCTGTATTCAATTAGGAGAGGGAGTGAGGAATCCCCATTGCAAAGGAAACAAAAAGTTGTAACTAACAGCATCAGAATTTTGACTGTCTTATCCTATCGACCACTCTAAAACATACTTACCTAAAAAAAAAAGTATGACCCCCCCCCCCCCCCCCCCCCAAAAAAAAAAACAAAAAAAAAAGAAAAGAAACCACTCTAAAACATGATGTCATCAAAACCTAGTAATATTATGTTTACGCTTTAGCAATCATCTTTGATTAATCTGAAACTCTTCTTTCAAGATTATAGCAACTTTTCTAGAGGACTGCAAAGAAAATTTTATTTTTTAAGATTTCTACTCTTGGACCAGACTCCAGAATTCTAGATTTCCAATAATCCATTTATATGTCAAATTAGAACACATTTTTAGGTATGGTTACCTCATTGATGGTCAGCAATTGGTCATTGCTTACTGATTTATTGAAACTGTGACAGTTTACCTGATGTATTACTCCCTCTCCTGTCAGGCATCCTTAACGTGTGATGCCTAGGCAGTGATCATCAGAAGTTGCCAAATGAAATTTGTCTTGGTCAGTTGTTAGCCACCAGTTTTCCAAGTCCAAACCCTTTCAAAATGTGTTTCTCCTCCCTTCTCCTTCAACTGCCACTGCTTCGGAATTGCAAAACATGAACAATTATATAAAAACGATCTGACATAGTATTTGTAATTGTCCAACCTCCTGTTTATCACTGATTCAATTTCCATGCAGCCAGTTCATGTTATTGTTGTTCAATCAATAAAATAATATGGAAAGAGAGAAACATGAGGATTTTTGAGGGGAACGAGATGTCCCCTTTACACTTGAAGAATACTTTTTTACGATCCTTTTATTTTTGGGCCAAAGAGGCCTTTATTTTGTATGTTGGCTCATTAGTTGATTTTTTGGGGACTCTAAAGCTTTAGCTTAAAGCTTGTCCTAGTGTACGTGGGTTTGCCCCCCTTGGGCACCTTTTGAATATATTTACCTTTACCTATCCAAAAAAAAATATTAACAGTAATAAAGAAAATTTTCAATGATGGAACATGAATAAAAAATAATGATAAGGTTGCATGAAAAATGGTTAGAAAATTGCACTGTAGCGAATAATTAAAATTAGAATAATATCACCAATTATATAATGTAGCGGTGGGTTGAAGTGTTGATCAATTGCTCACTTTAAAGTGATTCAAGCTGCTGCGGAGAATTAGATTACTACTCAGCTGGTCCACTAACTTGTCACCCCTTGGATACCACAACCTGGCTACTAACACTACCTCTCTAAGTCTGCACTGCTTGGAGAGAAAAAAAACTCCACAAAATACACACTTTCCTTTACTCAAAAATTAAGAAAAATACATTGCCATGAGAAAGAGAATATAGGAGGTGACGCATGTCTTGGTTACTCTTATTATGTATTAGAAAATAGGTTAGATAAGCTTTAATATATAGGTTCACAAGTGAGACAATTGGATTACCATGATTCATAACAGAAGCCCAATTTAGTTACTCAGTGATTAAAATGTAATAATTTCCACCAAAAAAACTACATTTGTAACATATTTGCTAACTTATGCAAAGTAAATGGGTTAGTGTAACGGCCCAAAGTTCATTACATCACAGTAATATGGGCTCATAGTCACATGCAAAACAAATATGTTGGGAAACCAATGGTTAAATCAAATAAAGCATCACATACAATTTAATTATTTTATTAAAATAGAACAAGTAGTTACAATGTTCAACTACTGAGTCAAAAATAGATTTTGTTCTGGCTCAGGTATCAACTTCATGTTATGATGTTCAACTTTCTCGTGTTTCAACCACCACTTCGACTTGAAAGCCATCAGTTCTTTCAAAGATTGGTTATTTGTTCTACACTTTCTCACTTCACTATGAATTGAAATTTCTTACTTCCATGTAAAACCATCAGAGGAGTTAACACATCATTTTCAAACTGAAGGTGAGCAGATGAGAAGCTTTTATTGATTTGAATTCTGAGAACATATCACCAGTTGTTAGCTTGAGTGGTATCTCCTCCCATTTCCATAGGGAGAGGTTCAGGGTTCAAGTCCTGGTTAGGACATGGCTGCAAGTGTATTACCTATCCAAAAAAAAAAAAAATGGAATTGTGAGGACCATATTGTGTCTCTACAATATGCCAGCGTCAGTAGTTTTTCTTAAAGCTTCATGGGCCCCCAACATAAAAGGCTGCCTTTGGAGGATTATGCATTTTGAATGGTTCTTGGGTTGCAAGTTTAAAGTTCGTGTGGTAATTGGTATAATGATTACTTTGTAATGAAAATCAGACTATCGGCACTGGCTTTGGAAAAAAAAAATCATTAATTAGTGTGGTGGGATGAATATTGGATTATTTTTAACACTTGGTGTCAGTTGCACAGAAACAATGGCACCATAAAGACTTACCAGTGATGGTATCTTAGCTTACTGGGCTGGACACTTGGGAGTTTTAGAGTTCTAATTAGCAATGGAATCTTGGCCTACTCAACTTGACATTTGGGAGTTTTGAAATTGGGTGGTGGGAGTGGGTGCCCTGTGCAGTGTGCACCCCCCTCCCACCCCCCTAGTGCTCACTGATGAATTGGCACATTTCTTGCCCTCCTGTTGTTCTGACTGTTGAGGGATGTGCAATATATTTTAGGTCTCCGCTGTTGTTGTTGTTACTTGCAGAAGCATAAGGACTCTTCATTAGAGACACTTTGCATTACGAGTGTCCATATTCCTTCGGGATCCTACAATGGATCAATGGGAGGGTTCCTTTGGATCGGATTGAGAAACGGAAGATTCTACTAAATGAGAAAACTAATACCAAGTAATATTTTTATATCTTAAGGATCCTTCAAAATACAAATGAACAAGTTTAGAACTCATAAAAAAATGTGAAAAATTTTATAACTACCATTTAGAGCACAAAAGATTCCACTAGTTATTAGTACATTGTCATAACAAATGTTTTATTTGTGTAATATTTAACTAAGATAGCACATTAAAATATAAACATAAAAAGAAAAAAAAAGATCATGAATCATCATTCGTCAGTAATTAATCATTTTATTAAAATATTTAATTTACATAATTTTTTATTTTAAAATATTTGGGCCACTCGGCCATAAAAAACTCTATAATAGGGATCTGGATCCTCTCCAGTGCCAATCCCTATAATAGAGCTATGACATAGGAGAAAAAAATTAGCATTAAGATTTGGGAATAGAGATCAATTGGTTCAAAACAAACTTATTAAGTTTTTGTGTGTGTGTGTGAGGGAGGCTAATTAGCTTAAAGCAATATTTTTAAAGCAGATTTTTGTAAATGGCAATATCAGACTCATAATAGTCATAATAAGGAGTTAAATGATTTATATTAAATAGTATAACACTTGACTAGTCTAAAACAAACTAAAAGAATCATTCAAAGTGTCAAAATGTGCAGAAAGTTTTGACATAATTATCTCATTTAGGATATTTAAGTAAATATTGGTATTTGTTTTATAATATTATTATTATAGTCTCAGGCTGTAACTTATCAATGACTCATGCGAGAATAACATTATATGAATATATTATAGAATCGGTAGTCAACTCGGGATCCCAATGATCCTATAAGGATTTCATAAGGATTCTACCATTTGGGATTTTTGATGGGAGCTGGGTTGATTTGGTACTTTTGGATTGTAAAATAGTAAGATCACATGATCCTGATTGGGATTTTAGCAACCATGTATAGGATTATACAAAGAGTATTTCCAATACATACAATTTTGTTTTAAAGTGGCATTCGTCCTCTGCTTTTTACCATATTGGACAAGAAGTCTCCAATATTTTGAAATTCTGATGTTGCTTAGCCAATGGTAATTTCAGAAATGCTGATGCAAGCACAATCAATCTAATTTTTTATTTAAATCCAAGCTCAATCCATGGGCTGGAATTTCACCCCACTGGACATAAAGACAAGATGGATTATGAGGCCCACCTTTAGAAGCTCATGAGAAATAAGGTTTAGTAGACAATGTGAATGAACTACCATAACATAGGATTCTCTTCTATGATTTCCTTTTTTATTTAAAAAAAAGTAATGTCTTCTACAACTTGTTTTAAAGTTGATACTTTTTTTATGAGTCCATTTTTCATGCAATGTACCCTCTTTTTTTTTGGTCATGTGGATTACAAATATACTCCCTGCTGTTGAATAAACATTAATTTTAATTTCAGTAATAACTGTGGTCATTTCACTTTTGTTGTTATTTAATCTAGTTTATCGAGATTTTTTCGAGCCACTGATATATTTTCTTTACTTTGCCATGGATATGGAGTATTACATTTTTATTTGTTTTGACTATCGTGCTAGTGGCATAATTTCTTTCTTTTTGGCAAACTTGACAGGCAAGGAGGTTGTTACTTGATCCAGCAATACATGAAGAGTTTACACGTTTGAAGGTGCATGTTCTGGACTCCTGATCCTGATTGAAGATGAATTTTGTAGGGATTATGTTGATGTGTGATGTATCTTTTGTTGTTTAGTGTACTGTATATTACTGTTATGGAATTAATCTTTAAAGTGTAAGCTATAGCAAATAAGGTTTTGTTCTTTAAAAGCTATGTATTTATGAAATCTTAAATTGTTTTTTCCATTGCAGATTAAGGTAGTTTTAGAATGGCCCTTGTATCAAAACCAATTATTTAGTAAAGAAATGAAAAAAAAAAAAAATTGGTAAGGCTGCATACATCTAACCTTCTCCATATCCTGTAGCAGTGGGAGCTTCGTGCAGGGCTTGACTTTATTATGATGTCTATTCTTTGGGGGAGACGTCGTCACCCAGTCAGATAACATGACCCATGTGAGCATGCAATGTAAAATGTATGGCAATGTCTCAGCATTGGGGAAAAATGATTAAATGAAAAGAAAACCCTTTGCCCTTCGGAAGAATAATAATAATTATGACCGTGAGAACGATGAGGAGAGAGAGAGAGAGAGAGAGAGAGTAGTTTTGCCATACTTGTTACCAGCAACAGGAGAGAGCCGCTGCATGGACTCCTGATTGAGCCCTAACAGCTACCAAGGATTGTGGATTTGTTGAATGGTTGGACCCTTATAGTTTATTCAGTTTTTGATAATTTTTTATATGACTCAAGTTTTAAATTCTCGAAATACGCTGAATATTAATTTTTGTGACCCCCCATGTTGATATTCTTTACCCTTCCTATTAAATTAACACACAAAATGACAAATTAGGCATAAAAAATTTGCAAAACTACTTTTTTTTTTTTTACTGATACTTTGAATATATATAAGAATTTGTGGGGTGTGTGTGTGTGTGTGTTTGTGTATACTCATATATGTAAATGCATGGCCGTCTTCCTCTATCTTGATTTTTGACAGTTACTATGTTGACGTATTCATGTTGGCACTCGACGCTTGTGTCTATAACCGCAATCATAATAAGGATATGTGAGGAAAATTTGTGGCAAATCAAGTGTGAAATTTCCTTCTTTGGTTTATGCGTTAGCAATTCATTCCAAAAGTCTCTTTTGAGTCTATAATTGTTAGGTTAGATTAGGCCAAGTCTTACTACTAATACAATGTTAGTCAATCGCGTCCTTGAATACTTAATCAAGTCAAACTGAATTACAACTACATAGTTGTGAAAAAGAGGAATATTGGCAACATCTTATTACTCCAAAATTAATACATGAAAGGTATAAACACACATGCACATCATGCATTTGTGTTAGGTGCATTTGTAAGTTATATGTGTGTTTAGTCTTTAAGTGTTTTGGTTCTCTACAATACTCGTGGTTTAATGTTACATAGGTTATGCACTTTTTTAGTTTTGTCTATAAAGTATAGACTTAAAAGATGTTTACATATGTCTATGTGTGCCCCTTAGGTACGTAGTAGTTTTGATCTTGTGCTAAAATCATAATTGAAGAAATTTGCAAAACTAGTACCTGGACCGTTCGAGCACGGGCAAAGTTCGTTCGAACGGAGAAGTAATGATCGTTCAAATGTGTGTCTATGTATGCCCATTAGGCACTTAGTAGTTTTGATCTTGTGCTAAAATCATAATTGAAGAAATTTCTAAAACTAGTACCTGGACCGTTCGAGCACGGTCAAAGTTCGTTCGAACGGAGAAGTAATGATCGTTCAAATGTGTCTAAATTCAGAGAATTCAATTGGTTGCCTACTCTGAATTGAATTAGGGTTAGGTTAAACCTATATAATTAGTGATGATTTTCTTTATAGATGAGGGGTGAGATTTGCATTTAGACAACATTCGTTGCACTCATATGGAGCACTTCGACACTTTTTGAATTCTTGTGATTAATATATCTATTTTAGAGTTAGGATTTGATATAATCCCTACTTCACAGAGGTAGTTGTGATGGTTTTTGCTAAGAGAGAATCTTAGGACACTTCTACTGCACGAGTTGTGTAGGTTTGTAGACAGTCACATCGTAATTGAAGTGGTTCCTGTGAAGATTATGGTTAAAAAGCGCAATCGGGGGATAAGGGCAAAACGTAAAGGACTGCAAGGATGATTGACTAACGGTGTAAGTCCACCACGCATCATAACAAGTTAATAATCAGTAGTCTGCTATTATTTGTACCAAGTAGTGGGTTTTATTCCCCAGAAGGGTTTCCCATGTAAGATTTGGTATCTCTCTTGCTTGGATGTGCTCTTAATTATTGTGCTTTATTATTGGTTTATTTAAGCACTTAGCCATATATTTGATAGGAGTTTAAATTTAAATAGCTATTGAACTTTAAATAACTATTTGAAGACTTGGTTATATCACTTAAGTTCATGATTCCTGTATAAATAATTTAGGCTAATTAATTAGAGAAATAAATTGGGTCTATCGGCCTAACTCTGTGGAGTAATTAGTTGATTAAATTAATTTTTAGTTAATTAATGATAACCCTAAAGCCCCTCAATATATCCTTGGTGTTTTGACTTGAACAATAAAGAATGAGTTTCACTTGTTAGTGTTATATCACAATGTTCGAACTGTAATCAGGAATAATGATAGGGTGATCTGTAACCATTTCATAGCTCCCTCACCAGACGCTTCAGGAACACATGGATGCATGGTCCCTTCTGCTTCGTAAGCATCCTGACCAACCTTTTAGGGTGCTTTTGATAACTAACATTTGGATGGGTGGCAGTGACACTTTGCACTTCTTAAGCATGCTGCATAACCTTTTAGGGTGCTTTTGTCAACTATGCTTGATACCACTGTTTCTTCTTTGACTGACTCAACACAATGATTTCATCACTGTGTTTTGGGAATGAAAAATTTCTATCAGTCCTTGAAATAAACTATTTCTTCTTTGTAATTTTCCATACCTTTCCTACCATGTGGGTTAGTATCTGCATAGAGTGATTGTGAGATTTCTTAGCTTGGAAATTATGTACTTTTTTATGTTGTTAGTGTGTATATATAAAGGCTAATTAAATTTTTCCTTAATGTAAAATTCCAGAACTTGGTGGAGGAAAAGGATAAAAAAGTGAAGGAATTACAGGACAACATTGCTGCTGTCAATTTTACCCCACAAAGCAAGATGGGTAAGATGCTAATGGCCAAATGCAGGACCCTGCAAGAGGAAAATGAGGAGATTGGAAATCAAGCTAACGAAGGAAAGGTAGTGAATTTTGTGAGGGGAGATGGGATTAGAATAAAAAATTGCGGGTGGTGTTTGCACTCACATGCATTTAACTCCTAATTCGTTTTTCTTTAATAAAATTGATGGATAAACCACGAGGGGGTTTTCTGACGAGTTCAATGTTTTAATGTATCAGTTGGACTTTTTTTTTTTTTTCCTGAGAGAACAACAGAATTTTGAAGTAGATAAGATAATCTTCAGCACTTAATATCACCTCAATTATTTAGAAAATTTCTTAGATGAGGTTATGATAATGAAGTTGTAGATGCAATCAGACTCATGTTTACAGAGTATATTAATTTATCACCGTGTATGGTGACAGAATATAACGTGTCATTACTATGCTCCCCGTTCTCTCTCCCTTCGTGGGAACTGGCCATTTTCCTATTATGAGCTAAAAACATCTGGTCAATTATATATCATTATTTTTAACGCTGCTTGCTCTGTCAGGTGCATGAGTTAGCAATGAAACTTGCTTTGCAGAAGTCACAAAATGCAGAACTCAGAAGTCAATTTGAAGGTCGGTGATTTTTGGTCATATTTTTTATTTTTAATATTGGATCAGTTGTTCCTTATTGAGCACTCAGTTTTGTTTTTGATGATGATTCAAAAAATGAATGCACTACCCGCTTGACTGTATTCATGGTTTATCAGAATGCCCCAGAAATTGTTCAGCATTTGATTGAATGAACTTTTGTCCTTTGATGAATATTTTTTTTAATCAACTCTTGTGGGAAACATTTATATAGTAACGAGTGCCCATTGTCTTGTACATGGGAACACCATTTTAACGAATTTACTGTTTACTTATGAAAAAGAGTAATCAAACTCCAGCATAAAACAAATAAAAAAAATTATGCCTATTCTATACCGTATTAACAATATGATTTTTGCTATCATCAATTATAACTGGGGAGAGCGAAGATATTATGAGATGTTGTAGTGTGGGGGATACAGAGTTAAGTTTGTTATGAGATATTCTATAGATCTCTTTGTGACAGTGAGAGTCCAAAGTTCCCTTGGAAGGACATTTGGACAATATTTATTCCTTCTAAGGTCTCTTTCTTTGTCGAGACCTAAGAAACACGGACACGAACATGCGAACATGAAATTTTCAAAAAAGTAGGACACAGACGTTTTTATATTGTTTATATGACCATATAAGAAAAACCTAATATTATTTTAATCAAAATTGGTATAAAAACACACAAATCACAAAAATATTATTAAGATATTAAAATAATAAAGTCAGTAAATAAAAATTCAAGAACTTCATTTAATGATCAACATTCATAATTCAAGTTTTAAAACAAATTTACTAATTATTATATGGAATATATATGTCTATATATAATGAGAAAAAAAAGTAGAGGAGAAAAAAGGGTGGGGGGAAATTAAAAAAACAAAAACAATGAGTGTCCCAAATGTGTCCTAGCGTGTTTGAAACATGTCCGAATTTGGACACTCTTTTCGCTTGTTCGACGTGTTAGTATTCAACACGTGTCCAACACGGACACGTGTGCCAAAATAGAGTATATGTGCTTCATAAGTCGATACTACAATTTTGGAGGATATTTTGACTATGGATAACATGGGAAAGTAGAGGATGATCCGAAATTAGTGTTGTATGCTCAAGAAGGTGGAAAAGATCACCAATCATTCATCTCCTCCATTGTATGGTGGTTGCACTGGCTGGAGACGTGTGTGTGCTCTTTTCTTTTTCTGGAGTATAATGGGCCATGCTTTACTCGGTGCAGGATTTTCTTAGCGACTAGTTAGGTATTGTGCTTCCTGAAAAAACGTTCTACCTTCCTTGCAGGTTGCGCTTTTATGTTTTATGTGGTATGTGTGGAGGGGCAAAATTGGCGCACCTTCAAGGATGTCAAATTATTTGGTGATTGGAAAAAAACAATATCTTTCAAACGGGGGGTATAATCACGCTGATTAAAAGTACCTTGTCCAATTGTCCTACATATTATATGCCTCTCTTTCCCATGCCGACTTTGGTCAGGAGGAAATTGGATAAACTTCAAAGAGACTTTCTTTGGGAAGTGGCAGAGGGTGAGAAGAAGATAAACTTGGTTCAATGGAGTAATCCGAAGCTTCCAATACATGGGTGAGGTTTGGGTATACAATACATTTGTTTTAGAAAACTTTGTTGGGAAATGGTTGTGGAGATTTGCGGTAGAGGAGGCATTGTGGAGGAATTTAGTTTAGGTCAAATATGGCTTCGAGGAAGTGGGTTGGTTTTCAAAAGAGATTGTGGAGGCTTTTGGTTATCGGGTTTCGAAGTCTATTAGGAGGAATGCAACAAATTTTCAGCAACTTATTCGTTTTGAGGTGGGGGAAGCGTTGAAGGGTTAAATTTTGGGATGATACAAATGCAATTAAATCTAGCTTAAGATTAAGAGAAAAGATGGAAAAGTAGAAGTGAGAAGAAGAGTGGGAACAACCAGAGTCTTTTTAGTATTACTACCAAATTAAAAATTATAGAGCTAAAGCCCCACAACCCTCACATATATGCCAATAGTAATGAAAAATATAATAATGCCCTTAATAACATAAGCTACTATCTCGATACTCCTCTTCAAGTTGGAGCAAAGATATCCACTAAGCCCATGTTGTCCAAGCATGGCCGTAAAAGAAAAGGGCTAACTGGTTTAGTGAAAATATTTGCAAGTTGGTTACCAGAGTGAATCCCAACAGTGAAAACAATTTCAGCTTTAACCTTCTCACAAATAAAGTGAGCATCAACCTCAATATGTTTTGTACTTTTATGAAGAACGAAATTTGAAGCAATCTTAATAGCAGCTTGGTTATCATAATAGAGAGGTATAAACTCGAGAGAAGGAAAGCCAAGCTCATAAGAGCAAGAACTGACAATTGTTTCTTACTTTTCTAAGAGACTATATTATTCTTTTAAAAGGTACAAAAACCTAAAGTAGAAAGTCTATTGGCCAAAGAACCGACATAATTAGCATCGCTGAAACTCGAGATAGATGAATGACCACTATCGGTATAAATTAACCCCAATCCCAGTCGGAATGTTATATACCAAAGAATCCAATAAACAACCTCTAGGTGTGGAATGCTAGGATAATGATAAATTGACTGACAAGACTCACTGCAAAAGTGAGATCAGATCTTGTATTCCTTAAATAAATGAGATGACTTACCAAAATTGATAAGTTGAAGGATCCTTGAGAGGCTCACCAATATTAGTATGTGACTTGCGATAAGAATCCATAGGAGACTGTGTTGTTTTATAGTTGAGCATGCCGTATCCTGTAACAAATCTAAAGCATACTTGTGATGAGATAAGGACAGACCCCGTTTGAAGCAAGTGCCTCAATCCCAAGAAAGTAGCAAAGATGGCCCAAGTTTTTCACATCAAAAATATGATCATATCCTTCTTTACCCTAGTAATGAAAGCGGAATCGTCTCCTATAATAATAATATTGTCAACATCAATAGGAACAATCGTGCATGGCTCCTATAGATAAAGCATGTGTGGTCGGAATGACAACGATTGAACCCTATAATTGGAACAACACTACCAAATCACTGAAACTATGCTCTAGGTGATTATTTGAGCCCATACATAGACTTGAGAAGTCCACAGACCTTTAATACGTCCCCTATGGTCGAAAACCCGGAGGTGGGTCCATATAAATTTCCTCACCAAGCTCATCATGGAGAAAAACATTTTTAACATTCATCTGATAGAGGGGCTGGTGATGGCGAGTAGGAAGAGAGATAAGGACTCGGACAATAGTAAGTTTAGCGACAGTAGAAAAGGTAGCAATGAAATAAAGTCCAATAGTCCGAGTAGAGTGAAGGTCCTATAGGCTGATTCGTATGTGGCCCTCCTGTAACAAATAAGTGAGTAGTAGATGAGGTTGTAGAATGAGGAGAAGGGAACCCATGTAATTGGTAGCATGTGGAGACCTCATGATTAGTACTGCCACAATAAGAGTATTATGGCCACGGCCATGGCCACGACCACGACCACGGTCATGTCCGCGATCTAAACAACCTCCAGAGCGAGGGGTCATGGAACTAGACTGAGTAGCTGAAGTAGAGTGATCAACCCTAGAAGCTGACATTGGAAACGATGTTGTTCATCACTATGAATAGTGGAATAACTGTCCGTAGTGGATGTCGTTGTTCAACAATAGGAGCTGATAGGGACCCAAGGGCCAATTTCCTAATTTCCTGATCCGTTCAATTTAGCTAGACAGAAGGATGCTCTTATTGATGATTGTGTTTCCTTGGAAGGGGTGTTTTAGTTTAGAGACACTGTTTTAAAAGAAATTTTCATGATTAGGAGTTGGATGAAGTGGCGGGGCTGATGAAGGTGTTGACTGTTGAGTAGATTCAAAGTGCGCGAAGGAAGGGAAGACTTCATGGTTTGGACGGTGACTAATACTTGAAAGTTTACTGTTTGGTCATTCTAGAAGGAGCTGACTCGTGGGAGGCTGGTGTCTTTTCCTTGGAAGCAATATGATCTTTATTTTGTTGTTCTTTTCTGGAATCTCTTGGATGCCACCAACTACCATCTGGGAGTTTTTTTTTAAGTTGGAGGTGCAGCCAATTAGGAAGGAGGTGAGGTTAGTTTGGAGAATGGCTCCCATTTGTCTGTATTGGTGTTTATAAAGGAAAAGAAACAGGACTTTTGAGGGGATATAGCAGTCCCCTTTTAGTTTCAAAGATAGATTTTTATGTTTATTATATTTTTGGGTCAAAGAGGCCTATCTGATGTATGCATATTCATTTGTAGATTTTTTTGGGGAGCCTAAGACCGTAGTTTGTTGCCTTTTCTCTTATAATTATCGAGTGGGGGTCAATGTTGGTGTGTTTGCGGGAAACAAAAATGTAGGAGATTTTGGTGGGTATTGTTAAAAGTTTGTGGGGTAGCTGGTGGGTTGATTGGAGGTTCTTGCTAGCTAGGATTACGACTGGGGGAATCTTAACGATGTGGGACACAAGGAAGATGGTCAGCGTGGAACATTGGGAGTGTAATTATTTTTTTTCTTGTAAATTGAAAGTAGTGGATGGAAATTTTGAGTGGGTCTATACAGGGGTGTAGGGGCCAAATCTAGAGATTGAGAGAGGTGTGTTTTTGGAGGAACTTCAGTCGGCTGCTAGTAGAGGAGCGGAGTATTGCGTGGGTTGGGGTTGATTTTAATGTGGTTAGATATCCTACCAATAGGAGGGGTGGTGGCCGTCAAACAAGAAGCATGCAGGACTTTTCTTCTTTCATTAATGATCAACAATTGGTGGATCTTCCGTTGGAGGGGGAAAAATATGTTTGGATTAGTGAACAGTAGAACTCAGCCATGTCTAAGACTGGACTGTTTTCTCATCTCTTCAGGATGGGAAAACAAGTTTTCAAATTCTTAACAATCATGTTATCCAAAGGCTGTCTCAGATCATGTGCTGATTGTGCTAGATTGAGGTGGGGAAGGACTCCTTTCAGATTTGAGAACATATGGTTGCTGGCTCCCAGGTTACAATGGAAGGGGAATCCGAGCTATGTAATGGCTAGAAAATTGAAGTTGCTTAAGGCAGATTCAAAGTGCTGGAATGAGGAGGAGTTTTGAAATGTAAAGGCAAGGAAAGAAAGATTGATGCGGGATATTCGTCAATTTGATAGGAAGGAGCAGGCAAACTTGTTGACGAAAGAGGAAAGAATTCAAAGGGAGGGTTTGAAAGGAGTGTTGGGGGTGTGTTGAAGATGGAAGAGATTTCTTGAAGACAAAAGTCAAGAGTTTATTGGCTAAAAGAACGGGATAAAATCAGTAGGTTCTTTCATAGGGTTGCCAATGCCCACAAAAGAAATAACAACATCGGTATGGTAAAGATTAGAGAGAGGGTTTTTCAAGAAGTGGAAAGAGTTAGGGAGGGCATTGTCGGATTTGATCAAGAATTGTATACGGAGTCTTGTGTTTGGAAGCCAAATTTGGAGGAGGAGGCCCAGAGACTAGAGCAGCCATTTGAGGATGAAGAGATTGTTACAGACTTGAAGACTTGTGGTAGTGATAAGGCGGCGAGCCCAAATGGCTTTAGTTTGGCTTTTTTTCAAATACTGTTGGAGGGTGATTAGAGAAGTTATGACATTATTTGCTAGCTTCTATGAGACTTTTCGGCTTGAGAAAAGCTTGAGTGCTTCATTTTATTGCTTTAATTACCAAGGAGGAGGGGGCAGAGAATATTCAAGACTTTAGACCAATTAGCTTGGTGGGGAGTATATGCAAGCTAACGGCTAAGGTTCTCTCTTTGAGTCTCAAGAAAGTGATGGACAAGGTTATCTCTTTGAGCTAGTATGCTTTTGTTGGGGGAAGACAAATATTGGATGCGGTTTTGATTGTGAATGAATGTATTGACTTAAAGATGTATCTTAGTGTGCTTTGAGATTGTGTCAAGATTCAAGGTCAACTTAAGGAAGAGTGAAATTACAACAGTGGGTGAAATAGAGGAGGTGGAAGAACTAGCCTGGGGTGTGGGGTGTGAGGTGAGGTAGATAACTTGCCTAACACCTATGAAAGCACGATCACTCTATTTGCCTCACGTATCCGTGTCAAACATGGACATGTTCGAACACTGCAAAAAAAAAAGTGTCTAATTTTTTTGAATTTCGAATACGTCCCTTCCCGAACATGTTGGGGACACGTTTTTTTATTTTTTTTAAGAAAAAAAAAATTCCTCATTTTCTCCTTTCTTCTCCACTATTTTTTTTATACACACAACTATATATAGTAGTTAACAAATTTGTTTTAAAATTTAAATCATGAATGTTGATTATTAAATAAAATTCTTAAATTTTTATTTAATGGCCTTTTATTTTGATATATTAACAATATTTATGTGATTTGTGTATTTTTATGCCAATTTTGATTAAAATAATATTACATTTTTATTATATAGTCATATAAAAAAATATATTCAATGTGTCATTAACATATCTGTGTCCTATTTTTTGAAAAATGTCGTGTCCGCATGTTCGTATCGTGTCGTATTCAGTACTTCTTAGCCTAACACTTATTCGCCTTTGGGTGCTTCAGTGAGATCCACAACTGTTTGGGATGCAAAGGTAGAGAGATTCCAACGTTGGTTGGCAGGATGTAAAAGGCAATGTCTTTCAAAGGGGGTAGGATACCAGGATTATTCTCATCAAGAGTACTTTGGCTAACCTTTCTACTTACTACACGTCTCTTTTCCATATGTCAGCTTCAGTGAAGTTGGAGAAGTTCCAAAGGGATTCTTTTTGGGAGGGCAAGCAATATGAGAGGAGAATTCACCTTGTAAACTGGGATAAGATGAAACAACCTTTGAAAGAAGGAGGTTTGGAATTTAAAGACCTAAAGGTGTTTAATCAAGCCTTGTTGGGTAAATGTTTGTGGCAGTTTGCGGTGGAGAGTGATGCTATGTGGAGAGATGTTATTTGTTGTAAGTATGGGTGTGAGGGTGGGGGGTGGTTCTCGAGGGAGGTAATGGAGGCCTATGGATGTGGAGTTTGGAAGGCGATAATAAAGGGTAGGGTTTCTACCAACGCATTCGCTTTGAAGTGAGGGAAGGGCAGAGAGTTGGATTTTGAAAGGATCTTTGGTGTGGCATGGGCAAGTTGAAGGATAGATTTCCTAACCTTTATAATATAACATCAAATAAGGAAGCTTTGACAGTGGATTGTGTCGCAGTGCTGGGAGGGAATAGAGTATGGAGCCCTTTCTTTAGAAGAAATTGTCACGATTGGGAATTTGGAGAGATGGAAGAGCTCATGTTTCTTTTAAGCAATGTTAGGCTGGGTGGAGGAGGGGAGGATGGGATTCAGTGGGGAGGGGAATGGCTCAAAAAAAGTTTTCTATTAGTTCATTCTACAGAAAGTTGGTGGGTGGGGAGGAGAAATGTTTTCCTTGAGAGCTGAATTGGAAAGCTAGAATTCAGGTAAAGGCTGCGTTTTTTGCTTGGTTGGCAGCATGGGGTGCAATCTTTATGGCGGCGAATTTGCGAAAAGAGGTTATCATCTTCCAAACCGGCGTTGCATGTGTAAAAAGCAAGAGAAGACAATAGATCACTGGTGCATTTAAGATGACAAGAGACTCATGGAATTTATTCTCTCTTTGTTTGGGGTTAATTTGGTTATGCTGGAAATTATTAAGGATGTTCATTTGGGGTGGAAGTGGCATAGGGTCATAAAAGAATTGAGGATTGCTTGGAGAATGGCTCCTTTATGTCTTTTTTGGTGCATTTGGAAGGAAAGAAATAATAGAATTTTCAAAGAAATGGAGCTTGCTTTGTGGAGATTTAAAGACAATTTTTTGCGAACTTTGTTTTTTTGGATTAAGGAATGTATTTATGTAGATTTATAAATTTTTGAGGGGGACTATAGGTTTTAAATTTTTGTAGCTGGTCCCTTTCTTTGGTATATCGGTTCGCTTTCCCCAGACACCTTGTTTATATAATTTGATACCATTTACTCAACTCAATTCAACTCAACAAATCTTTATCCCAATATTTTAGGGTCGGCTACATGAATCATATCTCGCCATTACGCGATTTTTCTTAGGACTCATGTTCATAGTGATATAGAGAAATTGTAATCATTTATCAGTATTAATAGTTGTATGTATACACATGCACATTTAACTATGTATATAATATTTATTGGCCTTCATCTTCCAAATATTTTTTTTAAACTGAAAGTTAATTCACTATGAGCGGCAATTCCGGGGGCACTATTTACATGAGGTATGCAAATCTATGCTGACAATAATAATAATAAGGTATAAAGGCTCGTCCCTCCCAAAAAATCTACCTAGGAATCTGCATGTACAATAGAGGACTCCTCAACCTAAAAATAAAAGAAGTCCTTAAAACCAAACCCTTCGACCTAACTAAAGATACCTCCTTCCCTTCAATTGTTCTCCTACCCCATATACAGCAAAAAGGACAAAGGAGCATTATACACACCTTCCTAATCCTCCTAGCATATCCTGGTCTCCAGCCCCTAACCAATTCTATGACCAACCCCTGCGTAACTCATTCCAACCCAAAAAGAAAGAAGAGAAGTCCCCCAAAGCGGAGCAGCACATGGCCCTCCTCATCTTCCTGTTTTTTTTTTGTTTATCAGTAACCCTCCTTATCTTCCTTGTATAAGCAACACCAATTAGCCACTCTAAAACCTACATCTAAATCGCTGCCATGTAATGAACATCACATTAGAGGAGACTTCAGATGCCAAATACCTTTCCATGGGAAGTTATGCACCATTCCTCTAGAAAGAACTCCATATAAAGAATGCGTCCTGTCAGTACCACTCTTGGAAGCATTCCATCTGATGGAATCCATCACTATTCCCTAAACCTGAGCCCCGTGAAGGAGCTCAAAGAAGACATAGGCCAACTCCAATTCCTAATCAAGGAAATTCTGCCTAAACCGAGGACTCCACACCACTCCTCCCTGGTCAAAGAAGTATATAATCAGCTATTAATACCTCCTTGTCCATAGTAAATCTCAACAAATGGAGAAAGCTCTCCTTCAAGCCATCTTCCTATCCACACATCATCCCAAAACCTAATAATTTACCCATCACCCACATTCAAACGCACAAACCTAAAGAAATTCCCCTTAGACTTGCATAATACTTTTCCATAATCTCACTACCACCTCCCTAGTCCTCCAACCACTCTCCACACTCTCGTACTCTCTCAATGGCCATCCTCCTCATACTCTCCTTCCCAAAAGCATATCTCCACAATCATTCACCCAACAAAGCCCAATTAAACACTAAAACACCCAAAACTTAAGCCCTTCCTTTGATTGAGCAAGCACACTTGATCCCAAGTTATGCAATTGTAATTCTAGAGATGTACTCCCAACTCATCAGGAGCAACAATACTCCCATTCAGTCTCTTTGAAAACCCTTCTGCTCTGCCAGGAACTCAAATGACTAAAGACCCTTATTTCAAAACTCAACCAAAACGAAATATGGTTGCTGTTTGACTTGTTCAACATGCCCATAAATTCTCAGAAGAATAGACGACCACCACATCTTGTGTATAAATGAAGAAAACACCTTCTTGCTTTGGCTTAAATATAATTCTGCCCCAATCTCAATAAAAAAAATTGACCACAATTGGAATTGGGATGACATGTTTAGTGCACAAATTGGACATTTTAATGTATTAACTATTCTTGATTATTAATATGAAATTTGTAAGTGATTCATTGAATTTTAACGTTTCCTTTTTGTTTTCAAGGAAGAACATAATTGCCCTTTATAAAAAAAAATTAAAAAAATTCTGACTTGAATATTGTTGCTTTGTTCCTCGTATTCAACCAAATTCTTTCTACACCATATTTTCTTGTATTATCGGTTTATGTAATTTGAGCATTTTTGTGTTGGTGTATACAGGACTATGTAAACATATGGAGGAGCTGACAAATGATGTGGAAAAATCAAATGAAATGGTTTTTATCTATCCTCTTCCTCTTTTTATTTGCTATTTAAATTAAAGTGCAGCATCTGATCATCATAGTTCTTAAGTGGTATGAAGCTTCATGCTCCTTTGATTGCCAAGAAGACAGGAGGAAATGGAAATCTGAGCACCTTAACAAAACTTTTTTTTTTTTATCGGTAGCACCTTGACAACACAATGTAAAACTCAAGTAGGTTTGAATCCCAAGTTTTCATTTATAGATTTGCATCTTCTATTCAATAATAGAGCATTAAAGGGAATGCCTTGGGCACAACTTTGGAGGCTTGAATTTCTGCCTTACACATTCAAGTAGTGCTGGCAATGTTTTAGGCCAGGCTATCCTGTCCCGTATGGTTTATAATTGGATTTTTGCATAGTCATCAAGTAATTTGGATTTATAGTTGGGATTATCAATGTTGTCCCTAGTATAATGAGTTTACAGAAACTCGACTATTTTCTTGTATTTTGTACATGTAAATTATACATGTTTGAAGTGTTCACAGATTGTCATTTTCCAAGTTCTGTCTTACAAAGTCAAGTCTTTGCAATTTTGACTTGAAAGGAAAATTTTACTTGTGCCTTTTAAAGAAAAAATAAGAAAAAGAAGAGAAGTTTTCTTAATGTATTTATATTATTACAAGGAACTCTTAAAGCTATTCATAGAGGATGCAGTCAAGATGTCATACATGCTAATGAAGGTTTTAATAACTACCCTTGAATCTCTTGATGTGCACAATTCAAGCATTTTTGTGTATATTCTGGCTTTGCTGCATGCCTTTAGCTATTAAACAATTTAGGACTTTGATTAGGCTTCATACCAGTGCAAAAATACCAGGCCAAGACCTGCAAAGTTAACCATGAAAGCCCTCGCATAAACTCAACCAAAACGATTGCATTCCTTGCATAAGTTCACCTTAATTCTCAAATGTGTTCTTCATATTCAAGTGTCAGGACTGAGGCTTTTTCCACTTGTGAATCCTGTATAAAATTACTTAACTAATTTGAAAGATAGTTCTATAAATAGACAAATAGAAGATCAAAAGGCAGCACTATGGTGGATTTGTTTGTTACTAACTCTTTGTCCAGTTGGAAGGTCATCTAATTGCATTAGGGCAGTTTGCTGACATGTATTTTATGAAAAGAGCTGTATCGTTGATTTTGTTAGCTATTGATATTAATTTCTGGATTACTTATAATTGTTGTCAATCCCAAAGACTTTTTCACACCCTTTTTATAGGGTTCAAAATTACTTTATGAATTTCCTACCATTGTTGGCAATCCCAAATACTTCATCTGATAAATAACCGCCTGCATTAAATACATGGTCATATTCTATTTCAGGTGCTTATCCTGCAAGAGAGGCTGGAAGAGAAGGATGCCGAGATCAAAAGGTTGACGCATGAGAGGAGCCTAGAGGAGGAAAAGACTGATTTAGCTTCTGATAAGAAAGTCACTGATGAGGTGATGATATCTGGTGAAGCAGAAACTGAGAACGAGTAGAGTTGAGCTCTAATCCGGAGGAAATCTTTTTTTTTTCCCCCTCCTTGTCTGTACATTGTATATTAATTTTGGATTTTTTGTCTCTCCATTGAATTCTTTTTTTCTCTTCGCCAATAAATTTGAGACTTCATTCAAGTAGGTGTGATAGCAAAGCCACCGTTAACACTATGGTTAGGCATAGTATCTTAGAAAGATGAGTGGGTTAGGGGCTTCATTTTTAAACCCTTCCAATCCCAAATAGAGGGCAAATGTAGTAGTTGGGGTTTCAGATGAGCAAAATTCTGAGTAGCTTTGCAATAGGTCAGGCAGTGTTGGGATTGCATCGATAGTCTGCTCCATAATATCTCTATGCTGCCTTTCTAATGGTTCAGGGAGTAGTCCAAAGCTGAGAGACTAATATTTGTTTCTGCATAGGCTAAGATGGTTTGAACTGTCTGTCTTGCATCCAAAACCGAAGCAGTGGAAAAAAAAATTGTTGCACCGGTCCCAATCAAGTTCCTGTTGAAGCTGTAGATAACAATCAAAGAAGTGAGTAATAGAATCAACATCCTTGACTTCTGAGAAACAATCATGCCTACACATGTTAATGTATAAATTATATGGTAGAGCATTGTCTGGTTTAAGAATACAGATTCAAGTATGAGAAACAATTATTTTATGTGAATGATGTCAAAGGTTATTTAATCGATTAATTGCATCTTGTTACCATGTCGATCTCCCATTAACATTAACACCTTGTACTTGCACTATCACCTCAATCTAAGTGATGAAGAAGACATTAGATCACGTAGTCCGAGAGAAGCCGCCACTGCTAAAAAACCAGGCAGCACAGCACAGGTCACCCATACTGATAGAAGTGTTCAATAGTACATCACATCTATTTCTCTCTTTGCCATTTGGATCTTTCCAATAGTAAGCAGGACATGGGTCCATTATACTTTTGACATTTTTATTCCAAGATTAAAATGCTATTTTTTTCGACACAGTCATCGTTTTTCTTTCGAACTATTGGGATATTTTTAACCATTGGGTCTAGGCCATTAATGTGAATTAGCAATTACTATTGTAACAATTTGAAAAAAAAATTCAAAATATGAAAAATGTTGTAGCATGCAGTTTTGCATCACTCGCCGTCGTATAGGTATATAGCAGCTCTTTTGGGAGCTGCTCTTAAAACATAAAACCAAATGCAATAAAGTCAAAATTACAAATTAGGAGCGAAGTCCTATCCCTAGTTGGTCCCACAACAACTACTAATACAAAATGTGTGAGTTTGAATCCTCATCCTTCTATTCTATGGTGGCAGAACAAAAAAATAAAAATAAATAGAAGAGCCTTATTAAAGATTATATATTTTCATATCACCTAACGGAAATGCAAATTCAACTATTAATGTCAAGATGATTTTAACGGCTCCTTTTGCTCTGATCCCACCCCAAACCTGCATTTCCTTTGTTACCAACTGCCTGTAATGGTTCCGTCAAACCCTTCATGCTGCTGCCAAGCGCCTCCCCCTGCACACAAAATAGAGAACATTGGCAAGAGGTGTTACAAAATGGCTGCATGATTCACTTTGGAACTCAAATTAGGAGAGCATGCCTCCATCCAAACATTCCGATGGTCAATAGTTAGCCCAAAAGCCAGAATGATGCATGCCAAGCTGGTTCAGAGGTACCATTTCATCTCCTTGATTCCTGCTTTTTGAAGCTTCATTCACCACTGTATTCATTTTATTTTGAATAAATTACGCTGCCCTCCTTAAGATTTTTGACAATTACAAAAACTTATTCTCAGGTTTCTGAAGTGACACTGATCTCCCCTACTATTAACAAACTACAAATTCCTCCAATCCATTTTTTTTCCAAAATGACAAAAAGTGCTCCTTTCATTTTTATTTTTATTTTTGCATTCTTTCAAGTTTGACCTTTTTCTCTAACTTTTTTTTAAAGAAATTTTTTCATTTTATATAAAAATAAATTTAAGATAAATAACTTATATTTTTTTAGCCAAAAAAGGTTCTAATTAATATTTATTTGAAAATATAAAAAAAAATTAAAAATTTTGGTCAAAATAAAATAAATAAATAAATAATAAAAAATTAAAGGGGCACTTTTGTCATATTGAAAAAAAAATGGGCTAGAGGAGAAGTGTTTATAGTTTGAAAGTAAAGTAAGGAATGCCAATGTCATTTCAGAAATTTCCGGGAAGGTATTTTTAATTGTTAGAAACCTCAATGTAATCTACCCTTTTATTTTTCAAATACAATTTCTCAATTCACAAACTTCTAACAGCAGAACACAGGTCTTAGAATGTGGATCCAAACAGGATAATCATCAAGTCCATCTTCTCAATTTTATTTTTCTAAAGGGAGGGGAGTTGGAAGGTCAAATATCAACCAATTAAATGACACCAATCAAAAGCACAGGGATAGTTTTGTATAAACTACCAAATTCTGGAGGGACTATAGGCATAATTTTCCTGAGGAAAATGTGCATCACTTACCAGTCACTTCAGTTAGTATCTAAACTAAATTCCTTGAAAACAACTCGTGTTTAGATATTACCTCCTTCCAACCCATGCTTTCAAGAATTCTTCTTGCATAGCTGCCAGCTCCGAATGAGATGTTCAAGGATTCAGCTGCAGCTTCCTCTGGACAATCAGAAACAGGAGAAGATGATGCAGAATCAACTGTTGATTTCTTTTGTCCTGGACCCACACCAAAACCACCATGCAAGGCTCTTCTCTCAGCAGCTCTATCTCTATATGCACGGCTTCCATGCTGAAAAAATTGCAACAGATAAAATTACAATGATACAGAGCAAAATGGGAAAGAGATGTAATATACAGTTAACCAGTGAATACACAAAATAAAATCTGGTGTAATATATGATTGCTTCAATCTAAGCATTTCAAGAATAAAAAAGATTAATTTTCTGAAGCCAGCATTCAATATTCAAATTCACAGTAGCATAATCATGTGCCATCCTACAAGTAGAGCTGACAAGTATAACCTAAACCTACAAAGTTCCCAAACTTGTTGGATTTTCGGTAAACTTGATTGACCTAAATCCAACCTGATTATTAATCTTAAAATGCACCACCTTTAATCTTTAGTGTTGCCATCCTGAACAAGTTGCCAGGTTGGATCCGAGTAAGTGGTTCTGGACCAGCCCAAGTTTTTACAATGATACCAAATCCACCCGGATTAGACTCATCACCACTTTGGCTGACATGTCTTTATATGCAAATATGCAACAGAGTTAGAAATGAAACAAACCATCTCAATTGACAATTAAACCGATCAAAAGAAAATAATGAATCCATAAACCTATCAACAATATCAACTGTGTCTGCTTGCTAACTGAAAAGAATTCCATAATCCCAATGAGTGCCTAGGAAGCCAATTAAACTGCTAAATCATCTCACTGATGTGATTTTTTAGCAGTAAACATCTGAGAGACTGGCCTATCTGCAGACCGGAAGTTCAAACAGAACCGAATCACACGACAAGAATCAAATTTAGACAAACAATTGTTAGCTCATTGATAACCAACAAGCATCAAGCTATTCGTTAGCACGGCCTTTTGTATGAGGCTGCTGTCATTGTGGGGTTTGAGGAAGGTTAGATGTATGCAACCTTGCCCTCACAAGTGGAGAGGCTGTTTCCTCAACTTGAACTTATAACCTCCTAGTCACAATGGATCAACGTTACCTTTGCACCAAATGCCACACTCCTTGACGCATCTAAAATTTAAAAGTAGAATTTTTAATTACAAACACATTTGATAATTCTTGTATACTCTGGGACACAACATGTCTTGAACATTGAAATGTGGCATTTCTAGTGTTAATATAAAAATTGTTACCAAAAAAAACATGAAAAAGGCTTAAAATACTTGGACTATTTCTTAGAGAAGACGATTGAATATAATGAGGGTAAATCATGCACGATTGGTCCCAAGCCCATGTATATGCAATGTAACCTCCATAATACATACATGCATACATAAATGTGGCAAACAATTACTTCTTCATTTTTTTTGCATTCACTCGTACATACATATACGTGTATATATTGCCATGTCCGCATCCTCATTTTTCTAAAGTTTGGTATGTCAGCATGTCTATATCATGTTACATTTGTATCCTGTAACTGTGTCCTTGCTGCATAGGTTAAAGGCAACTACTTAGCACAATTAGATGGGTAATTTAGTAGTTGCAGCATATATAGTGCTGGAAATGACAATAATGACCTGGGAGATATTTTTAAAGAAAAAAAATTATTTTAAGCCGTCCTCTCTCACATTAGTGAAGAGACTCTTGTAACTTCCAATCCTTTTTCACTTATATCTTCAAAACGAATCTCTAACATTATTATATAACCTGTAAATACCAGAGGAAAGACTAAAAACAAGATAACAAAGAGTTTCAGCTTCAAACCGAGCCTCCATATTGCAGAAGTTACCTTTCCAGATTCTTTGACAGACAAATCTTCTCGAGCAGGAACTCTCTCTATTTTGGAATCACTATTTCCACTGGTTTTTGGTTGGGATGCGATTTGCCTATCAATTGACAATTCTGGGAAGCCCCAATCTTTTGTTGGGTTGGAAGAATCATAGGTTGTCAAGGTAGCCAAGTATCCAGCCCTAGGACTCCTCAACTTGTAAAATTGCCCTGAACAAAGGAAATTCAAGGCAACTGTATCACTACACAATCATTAATAACAAATTATTGAGACAGAGAACACAATAGAGAAAGAACTAAATCAGAGCTCAAAACAGAACAATAGAGAAAAAGGATAGTATAATGTCAAAGTCTCGGTACACACGTGACGCATCGTACTTTCTGTGCAAATGCCTTGCCAAGAGATTATTGGGGATCAAAGAAATCCCCCAAAGGAGTCTACTTGATGCAATGCTAGAATGGATGAACAGATCTTTTGACCTTTTCTGTAATTTTACAGCAAAGAACTTTACAAAGTTCTGGAGAAAATCATCAAGAATCTAAAAGTCCAAATTCCATGCTTTTGATGGTTATTTGTTCATGCAAGTGGAATAAATGATCAATTAATACCAGGTCTTGCATCTGTACATGTAACACGTCTCTATCTATATTACTCAACAATTACATGCTTCATGTCAAGGCTCCAATACAAGGCACTACTTACAGAATACAGACAAATATAGAAGAACTAAATATCAAATTATGCGGTGTATGTTTGTGGACCAATGTAGTTAAAGGCAAAAAAAGCCCTTAAGGCTCTAAGATCATGTTTGGTATGGTGGAATGGGCATTCCAAGAATGCCCATTCTAACTTTTTCATTCCTTATTGGAATGCCCATTCTAACTTTTTCATCTCTTGGGCAATCCAAGATCTTACATTGCCCAAGGCACTAGGCAACAAAAAAGGTGTTAGCCTGAGTGAAGTAAAACGCTAACTTATAAAATAATATATAAATATTAGACATTAAAATTTTATTAGCAATATCTTTATAATTATAATAATTCTTATGTAATAGAGCCATCACAAATCTTTGTTTGAGGGTCAAAGAATCAATGACATGACATGGAAAAAGAGATGATCATAATATGTGAGAGAGAAAGTAACAGATTTCAAAAATGGTCCATATAGTGATAGATATAGAAAATGGAGTAAAGGGACTGAGAAATTTGAACAAATTAGAAAATAATAATAAAATATTGCTACAGAGTCGTGGGTCAGAAAACTAGCGGCATAATATATAATATATACTGCCTGTCGCATTAGTTGAGGTGCTCGCAGCTCACCTTACCATCTCTGTAAACTAGCTTTGCTAGGGGTGCTGCAAGGAATTATGACCTTGTCTTATTGCCTAGGCGAATGTCCAAACGTTTTGACCCTACTTTTCTGGACGAGCCAATTTGGTATGGCAAAAAAGAAGTTTTATGCCAAAAGATGGACAAATACTAAAAAATATAATGTGAAAAATGACTTCAACAGGGGGAATTTGATTCTTCATATTGACTTGACTTAGAGAAAATATCTTTGCTAAGGTTTAATAGAAGATTGATGTATAACAAACGAGGCTGTGGACACAGACACACACATGAATGAGACAGACATAGAGAGAGAGAGAGAGAGAGAGAGAGAGAGAGAGAGAGAGTTTAGAATCATTTTCCTTTCCATTAAGTTGATTTATTAAAAAAGAAAAAAGAAAAAGAAGAAGAAGTGGGACTGACATTGAATTTGTACATGCCAACAAAAACATTGCTCCTTTTGAGAAATCCAAAATTATTTTCCTTAGCTCGAATTGCTATTGTAATCCTTAGGGTTCCATTTGGCTGCTCAAAAAATGCAGGAAAAGAACCGAATGGAGCATTTACAGAAATAGATAAAAGGGAACCTTAACAAAATGTGTATGGATTAAGTTTGTTGCATGTGAAATATGGGCAAATGGCAAACCTGATGTGACCCGTACCAGATCAAGATGCACTTGACATATTGGAGCAGTTTTAAATAGACCACCACCAGAAGGCATTGACGGATGAAGCTTCACAGATCGTCTTACCAATCGCCCAACCAACCTGGCCACCTGACCTTTTCCATCCTTTCTGGTCCCTGTGACCATTGCCCAATCCCATAAATCCACTACAGGAAAATTTGGCAATGACTCTTCACCGGATTCAATGACTTGACCATACTGCGCTCTCCAGTTTTCTTCATCCCACGAAGTGCCTGTGGGAAAAAAAAATGTTCATATGCCTCAATTCAAAACAGTACAACTGATGGGCCAGCTTTTCCATGATTTTAGGGGCATGAGTCATGATCAAAATAATATCTAGATCTAACTGTGTTAATAGTTCATTCAAGGACAGAGAACAAGCAGAAAATGGCAGCAAGAAAAAACGGAAATGAGAACCAGATTCATTAACTATAAGAGTTAATAAAATGGACCAAATGAATTTCAAGAATTTTGAATTTTCCCATTCACATGATTCTCAAATAAGCAGGTTTTTAAAAGGAGGACTAATTAAACAGTTAATAATTTATGAGAAAAATGGGCTATGCATACAACATAGATACCTCCTAGATGATTTACAGAAACACAACATTATTATGCTTGTGAAAATAAATAAACAAGCCAATAAATTGAGATAAAAAGTGAACTCAAATTGGTTGTTTTAACATGGTTATAACGTTAAAGAGTCAATTATATAAGTAATATAAACCTTCATCTAAGACACTTCCACTTGAATCAGTTGCACCGTAACTGTCGTCTGGGATCCATTCACCTTCTTCTAATTCATACAATTCATCATTTCCTGCACCTTAACAAAGCAGCCTTATTTAAATCCTGCTCTAACCATAGTAGCCTCTCCCTAAATAGGTGCACAAATATTTGTGACAAACCATCAGGTAACAAATTTAAGCTATCACCATCATCTGCTTCCTCGGGAATCCTCGTATCATGAGAAACATTGGTTACTTGGTTGGAATAACCCGACAAATAAAGATCAATTAGTGTATCTTCTAACCTATCAACAGTCATTTATATTTGTTAGTCTAGAATTACTGCAGCAATTATAAGGGACAAGACCAAAAATAAGGAATGAGTATACATACCATTCTGATGGCGGAGGTGGATTTTCAGGCAGGTCATCATTCATGCACTCTGTGTGGACTGTTAACAACGAAAATAAATAAATCAATAAAGAAATAAGAACTAATCAAAAATATCAAAGCCACAGAATTTTTAAGGGTCCAAAAAAATGCAAGCATGAGTCTTTTGAAAAATATCACACACCAAAGTAGGCAGTATTTAGTAGTTATACACCTGCAATTTTACGTAGCTGTTGGACGTGAAACACAGAATTCTGGGTCTGCAATGCAATCGTAATAGTAGAGATGCTAATAACAATGAGTTGTAATAGGGAAGCAGCTGCAAGGGCAGTGGTGGTGATGGTGCAGAGTGATACATGTGATGGCAGGGATCACATGGACAACTCACTGTCCAAGGTCCACCAAACAATGGGTTTTAACAGGCCAACTGTCAACTTCTGCAAGAGCAGCAAGACTATCCATGTTTTGCCTCCCAAAGATGTGATGAAATGGACAGTTAAGAGCATCTGATCCAGTCGATAATTTTCCTAGCTCCGGGTACAAACCTATCAAATTAAACCCAACATGACACATGATGCAGAGCATACTAAAAAGAAAAAGGGAAAATCATGAATTCCACATGGAGCAGGATCTGGGCATTGTATAATTAAGTTTTTGGTTGATTTCTAGTCATTATTCAGTTTAGTTTAAGTTAGTACGCTGCTGGAAAAATTTATATTCATTTTATTAAATTCTAGGAGTTGAGAGTATTATGGTAATTTTACAGATTTGTTGGACACAAGTTGTGATTATGGTCCACGAGTCCTATTATGAGTCAAGTTGTGTTATTTGAGTTTTATTTGAAATCTTAATTAGTCTAGAATATTCTTTATCAGTTGAAGTTTCATAGTTTTCTATTTTTAAATAAAAGTCTTTATTGAATTGTAAATAATCCACCAGCCTATAAATATTGATGTAATCTATTTAGTTTGGTGGAGTTAAATTATGAAAATTTGAGGTTGTGTTTGTGTGATTTGGCATAACTCTTGCGATGATGAAGTATAAGATTCTCTTTCTTCTTCCCTAACATTCATTATTCTCAAGTGACTATTCACGGCACTCTTTCAACACATTTTTCTGCCCCAACACCCTGCCATACCAAGCCCTGATGATTACCCATTGACTTTTGTGTTTTTTTTGTTTTTTTGGGGTAAGTAAAAGAATTTATTCAAATGCCCAAAAGGGAGTGTAACGTTATACAACCCAAAATATAAGGAATTCAAGAACCATTCCTTTTAACTCGGAATTGTACGCTCCTCCCTATCACAAATTCTTCGATTACCTTCCATCTAAACACACCACAAAAGACAGAGCAGTTGTATGCCATAATTCCTTCCCCTTCCTACGTCTCCATCGACTCGTCCAGCAGCCCAGCTCACCAAGAGAGCCCTAACTAAATCAGGCTTAACCCATTGCAACCCAAAGGTTAAAATAGCAAACTCCAAAAGTCACTCACCACAGGACAATGCAAAAGTAGATGATTTCCTAAGTCTTCCTGAAGTTCAGCCATTGGCCTTTAATTTAGCAATAAAAATCACAAAAGACTCAGAATCTAAAATTTCCAGCACATGTTTCCTTGAAAATCTTGCAGTGGCCAATCACATCCCTTTCTAAAGCTCAAACCATAAAAACTTTCTTCAAATTTATAAATCCCCAACTCTACAAGCCTTTCATGATCAAAATTCACCATCAAACCAATTGTATGTAGCTTTATTCAAGGTTTTCTAAAGTTGTCGTATATCAGTTTGGCATCAGAGTTTGCAAGAAAGTTCTTTCTTGAACTTTTCCAACATCACATATTCTATCCAAAACACACAAAATCTCTATGCTGTTGGAAAGTTAAACTTCTTCAAGACTAAATGGCAGATATAATAATTGGTTTGTACATGGAAATTTGATAGCATAATATACAATTTTATGATATCAACAGACAAGGGTATGGCTCACTTGTGGCTGGTTCATCAGAAACAGTTCCTCCACATTGATTTATTTCAGATTGATCACCCTGAAATGGTTAATGACAGAATCTATAAGAGGGCAGTTGGAAAAGTAAAGAGTTAAAAGAATCTAAGAGCAACAATTATAAACAACTCTATGAAATATAACTAGATAAGCCCAATGCCAACCTTATCTGACTCCAACAGCACATAATTCCCATTTTCAAATTTGTAATAGAGACCATCTCTGCTGCTATAGTACCAGCCAGCACTGGGATCGTAATAGAATCCGGTACTGCAGCATATTTCATCAAAAGAGGGTTATGGAACTGTAACAAATCAAGTAAACAGGAGAAATATACCAACCAAGTAAGAGTAAACCCGAATTCTCTTACAACACAAATCATGCAATTGGAATTTCATGTTGTTTGCCACAGAAGAAAAAAGGCAGTGTCCACCGCTCAGATGCAATAAACAGAAAAACAGTGATCATTTGGAAAATAATATAGGACGATACAATCAACTAAAGAACTTTTCATTATTTTTTTATAGAAATGGAAGAAAATATCCACTTGACATGCCGATACAGGGACCATTGACTCATAGAAGTACAGTTAGCATAGCAATTACACCAACATAAATGTGGCAATAAATTTCCTTTCATTGAGCAAAATAACAAACAATTGGAGTTTCCTTCGGTGAGATTTCTGTCCAAATGCAGAGTTTGATTTAAGAAAAGATATAAAGAAAGGACCAGTGCCATCTTTTGAGGCAGGAAAAAAGGAAGAAGAAGTTGATGTGAAGGATTTGGGATTTTAATGCATACAAAATCACCCATTTAAAGAAATCACTTTGGCAGTGATTTATGAGGAAATTGCAAAGTTAAACAAGTATCGGTGTCACTAAGAAAATTGCACACAAAATTTAGTGGCCACCAGATGCAAATACTTTAATAATTTCGAGCTTTAAACACACCAGCAGGATAAAAAATTATTGCAAAATGTAACTATTAGGTTTGTGGAAACCTGATACTTTGATTCCCATTTCTCAATTTGTTTGATTAGTCACTCTATTGAGTTAATGTCATATTAGCTTATAAGATAAATAAATAAAGATATACATACATACATACATATTATGATAAGAACACGTGTGTGTGTGTGTGTATAGTGTGTGTAGAGTGGTTATTGAGTGCGAACCAGCATGTGTTTGGACTCCAGTTTTTCAGGACGGACAAAAATCGATCAAATATATTAAATTGAGCATCATAATGGCGACGAGAGAACCCTACATCAATTATTACGCAACCACGAACATTGACAGATGTATTGATACTGATAGAATAACCTAGAGAGCGGATTGCACAGCTAAAAGCCTAAAATAATCTAAAATACCAAAAATTAGCACAGATATACAGTTATACAATCAAGGTAATTTTGGTAGGATGATAATGAATTTGTTGCCAAAAAAACCTAATTCAATATACTTTATTTTCTAAACAAAAGGAAGATTAAGAATCCAGGTGTTGGAGATATCAAAGCAGTGAGCGTAACCTGGCGTGGAAGTAGAGCTGAGATTTGTCGTCCCATTCGAAGCCGCATTCGTTTTTCTGCAATTCTTGGTCGCCCGATTCGGAACTTCCCGCCATTTGTTACATGCGCATGCATCTATTGTAGATGTATGATCAAACTACTAGTAGTAAATTCAGAATTCACCAGCGTCGCCGGAAGGATCAAAGCGACGAGTTTTTCACATATCCAAACTCCTTAAAATCAATTTTGTCGGATCCATTCCACTTTCCTCTCAAACTCAGGGTGCGGCCTGCAAAGAAGGAACTATCTGAAATTTATAATTTTAAAACTATTTCGAATTTATAATTTTAATTATATTTTTAATATAATGTGTTACGCATATTAAATTTAAAAATTACATGTGTGACTCAAAATCAAATAATCTTTGCTGTAACATGAAATGTCTTGTTTTTTAGCAAACAAGTTTTTTATATGTATATGTATCTTTAATTAGAGGTGTAAGTCGGTGGGAAAATTCGAATTCGGTTTGAGTTCATATTTTTAAATTCAAATTTAAATTAAAGTAAGTTTAAGTAAGAATGTCCGGTATTCGAATCTAAATTAACACCACTTAAATCATATATTTTGTATCTTAATTAATATGAATTGTTAGATTTTAACACATAAATAATTTTAATCGTTTGTTTTACTAATATATATTACTATAAAATGTGAAGAAGGAGGTAAAACTCGAAATCAAAAAAATTACTGAAAAAATTTATAAACTCCAACTCAAATAAACTATTGTGAAATTTGAAACTCGCCTGAATCCGAAAAAAAAATCGAAAAAATCTGAATATTCGGATATTCGAGAAAATCTAATACTGTGCATATTTTAGTCAAAGTCAAACTTAAATTCACTATTCGGGTTATTCTCGAGCTTGATAGCTTATATTGCAGGCTGGGTCTGGTCAAGACTCAAGCTGTACCCGACCCGATCATTAATAGTTAAGATTTAAAGGATGAGTCTGACTGTCATGAAGAAAAAAACTTAATATAATCCACGTAAATTAACTCTAAATACTCTTAACCGATTCATAAATATATATATATATATATATATATGAGCTCTACAATTTTGATTTTAACTTCTTTTTAAAATTCATGTCATAATTTTACAAACATTTATGCTTCCTTGAGGAATTAGTACAACTTGAAAATTTTAAATTCAGAGGCTTTAACCTTTCTAATAAGCTAAGCTCTTGTCTAAAAGTGACATCTTTTCATTTTTTTTCGTTTGCAACACGGGTTTTGATAAAATAAAATAAAAAAAAATTTAACAAAAAAGAGTATAAAAAACATAAACTAAAATTCTATAAGTTTGGTCAAATTTTCAACTTCCCAACTCATGAGACGTGTCACCCTGTCGCCCAGTTGATGGCATGCAAAACGTGGACAAGAGGCAACATGGGTTGAAGCAAGTAATTATTCTCACATCAATTTTGAATAAAAAAGTGATTATAACTTAAAATAAAAGAGAAATAAGTTTAAAAAAAAACATATTCATTCCATTTAAATGTTTATAAGATAAATGAATAAATTTTTTTATTATAATTTGTATGTATTGTTGGTAGATATAATTATATTATTTTAAATTTTTATTGTGATATTTTTAATTAAGGACGAATTTAATATTTAAAAATATTATTAAACTAGTTTATGTTTGTTTAGTAATGATTTTTTTTTTAAAATAAACAAAAAAAATAGAAGCACTATTTGATTTAGTTTATTTTATAATTTATTATTAAATGTATTTTTATTTTTTACCTTTTATTTTTAAGCACAAAGTACATTTGAATAAATTACCTTTTTACTTATTAAAAGTACTTTAATTTTTTTTTTTATCAAATGGTATCTTTAAATTTTTTACAAAATTCACCTACTTTTACGGTCTTAACCTCATTAAAGAAGTGAATCTAAAACATAAATTTTGGGTTCATTTATCTGAATTATTGTCCTTTTTCAAGTTATTTCATCCAAATGAACTATAAATGATAAATTAATTAGAAGCATAGAGAAATTGCAATTTGAAGTTGAGAACTTGGCCATAAATTGAGAATAGTAATTTGGATTCAAAATGTAGCAAAAGAAAGCCTTTTAAGTACTTCTATTCTATTTGGCTAAATTGTTATCTTTTTTTTTTCTTTCTCATTTTCTTTCATTTAAATGTGATTTATCAGCTAAAAAATCATTTTTTTTTAATATTGTTATCAAGCTTTACCAATTTTATATGAATCATAAATTTGACCATTAATTAAAATAATAAAAAATCTAAAAGAATTGTTTTTCTCCAATTTTAAATCCAAGATTTTCACATTTGGCCAAATCTCGATTTTCCATATAATATTTTTTCCAACTGAATTTGTTATTCTCGTGACTTTTCCGAATATTATCCTTTTTTTAAATTAGGGCATTTTTGGAAATGATTAGAAATTATTTAAATTTTTAATATTTGGTTAATGTGATTTAAATAGGTTTGGCATTTGTTTATATAATATATGTAAAATTTCATGGTAAATACGTTTTTCCAATTATATGTAAGTTTGAATTTTATTTTATATAATGATAGAAAAAAAACTTAGGGCCTCAATCGGAGGTGAATTGGTTTAAAATATTAAAAGTTTCGATTCAATTCATCACACATAGTACTCTTAGAATATCATTCATATTTTATGGGTAAAGTGTGAATCAATTACTCAAATAAAAACGAATACTATTTTCTTTGAAAAAAAAAAAAAAGAAACAAAATTGAATACTATTTTCTTTGGGAAAAAAAAAGAAACAAAATTGCATAAAATTTTTTATTTTTTTGAAAACTAAAGAAATTTCCAAATAACATCTTTTTTTTATAGATAAATTACATTGATTTTTCTTAAATTTTTTGATAATTACACTGATATTTCTTAAATTTTATAAAACTATACTAATTTTTTTTGTTTTATTTAATAATATACAAACACTTCTTTTAATTAAATTATTTTTTTCAAAATGACAAAACTATTAATTTCATAATTTTTTTAAAAATTTTGATCAATTTTTTATTTTCTAAATAAATATTAATAAAATTTTAATTTTTATATAAAATAAAAATAGGTTATTTATATTAAATTTATTTTTAAATAAAATAATAAAAAAATCTTTAAAAAAAAAACTAGGAACGATTAGTCAACATTGAAAAAAAAATTTAATAATATTATTATTTAAAAAACTAAAAAAAAATTCTATAATATTAAGTAAAATAATTAAAATTAGTATAATTTTAAAAACGCCATATAAAATAGTAATCATTAGATTTTGTTTCGTTGCCAAAACTATTTTGTCTTTTCTCCTATGTTCCAGAAACGGCAGTGATTTATCGATGACTTAGGGCTGTTGGTTGCAGATTAACTTCGGTGGTTAACTGCCAGTCCACTCTCCAGTCTCCAATAATCTCACGTTTCGGCAGAACCCTAAATAGAAACACATTTTATATCGACAATCGTCAACCTTTTATCTCCTATTCATGATTACATAGTTCGAAACTCCAATTTCGATCAACGATGAAGTCGTCGCAGTTCATACCAAAAATGGAACCTTCTAGATCCCAAACCAAAGGCTTCTTCGACTTCTCTAACCTTGACGATGAAAGCGAAGAAGAATATGATGATGATCATAGCTATAGTTTCCATCCCGTCGGGACTTCTCAATCCGGCGCTTCTGCTCTCAGAGTACGATTTTCTCTGTCTATCTATTTACTATCACACCACACGCAATGTCGATTGTATATCAACTCACTGATTTTGAGATATTCTTGGGTTGATTCATAGCCTAGTTTTGTGTTTACTGATTTTGACAAGAACTTGCGTGTAGTGTAACTTAGTGAAATAGTAGTAAAATTTAGGTAAGATTAAGTAAGAAAACTCAAATGGTTTGAAAGAGGACGGTATTTGAGCATGATTTTTGAAGTGGAAAAGTGCTTCCACTCCATCGTGTGATCATGGAATACATGATTAGATTTTGGTTAAGATGCTTATAACACTATGAGTTAACAGGAATCTATGTTAAAAAATGTATTGTGAGAAATTAAAGACATGGCGACTTTATGAGTTAAACGTTTAGCAAAAGATTGTCGTAACAGTAAATTATTATTTTTACTTATCAGAAAAAATAGCGAAAACTGATTTCTGCGGTCGACCCCAGGTAGTTGGAATATTTTTATTAAAATGATGACTTTAAATTCCATATGGCTGATTGGTAGAGAGTAGCTTCAACAACATCCCGTTGTAATTTTCTATGTTAACAAAATACTAAAAAATTAAAATAGAATCCATGCAGTGTACAATGCCGTAGAATATTAGAAAAGAGAAGGAAAAAGGCCTAACTGAACTAAACTTCTCCAATTAGAAGTTATATGAATTGTTGGCCCATGGTTATAATGCGGTTCCGACCGTAGTTTGATTGTGGGCTGAGGAGTGGTTAGAGCAATGTTGCCTGAAACACATATTTTATGGTACATGAAATGAAAATGGGAACGGGAACGGACTACCTTATATATTCAAAATGTGTGGTATGATAGATGTAGGCTTATGTAGATGACACAAGTAGAATGTGACAAGATAGGGCTAATTGTGAGAGTGTTTTTGTATCATCCAAAGATGAGTAATCAGAATTAATATCATTGCAGTGAACATGCTGTCCATACACCATATGATTTAATTTCTTGATCGATAATAAGTACTTTGTATTAATCACAAGGGGCCCGAGAAAGGCACCCTAATCTATACAAAGGAAAGGGACCGGCTAGGCGGCTACAAAAAAAAAATCAAAGCTTAAAATCCCCAAAAAAATCCACAATCCTATCTAAATACACAGGGAACTATTCCTTAATCTAAAAGAAAAATGTTTTAAAAAAGTGTCTTTCAATTACCAAGGGGGAGATTCCACCCCTTAAAAAACTCTACGATTTCTCTCTCTCCAAATGCACCAAACAAGACAAAATGGGGGCCATGCTCTGAGCAATTATGAACTCATTCTCTCTCCTTACCCCACCGCTCCTTTCTTTCCCCTCTTGACTTTGCGTGCAACTATTCTTCAAGTTCTGGGTCTTCCACCATTTGGTTATGATGCTTTTCCACCATGGCCAACTCTCTCTCTCTAGTCATCTGGGTGGTAGCAGAAGAACAACACTCAGGTTGAAATTATATATTTTGATGTCTATGTGTGATGGATTTGCATGCATTCTTATTGGGCATTTTGGGTGGCTTTGCCACGCGTCTATCCTCACTTGGGGTGTTGACACCTTAACTCTAACTCTTCTCTTATTGACACCTCACACACGTGCACTAATTTTATTATGCTACTTAATCTTAATGTTAACACTTAAATCATATTTATTTTATTTTGATATTAATTTGTATTCTTAAAATTTCACTTGTCTTTCATTAGGCTCCCTCTAATATATATATATATATATATATATCTTTTATGTTTATTACTTTTACTGAAATTTGGAGTGTTACATGGATGCTCCCTATCACTCCTCCAATTGAATTTCCACCCCTCCAAAGGAAAACCCACCAACCTCCTACTGTCAATAAAGTCTGAAAATGCCTTCATGTCTTTCACTAATATCCCTCTACCTTTCCTTTCATAAGGATACCTGATTGTATTACAATCTCCCCCGATCACCTACAAATCTGCTCCCCCATGAGCACTCAAGTTCAGTTCCTCCTAGAAGGCTCCCGGTCATTCTCAATGGTTGGACCATATACCCCTATGAAGACCTATTCACTGTTGTCTGAAAGAAGTATCACCCTGGATAGAAAAAACTGCCCCTCCCAATGGTTGATCACTTTAATAGCTCGAGAATCCCCCAGCTGTGCCCTTTGTTGCCAAGTATCTCCAATCCACCCATCTCGCGCTCCACACACTCCTAACAAATCCCTGAGAAATCTCCTGCACCTTGGTTTCTTGAAGGCATTACAAGAGTTGGCTTCCAGTCTTTCAACACTCCTTTAATTGCATGCTCTTTTATCTGGGTCATTTAAACCCCTCACGTTCCAAGACAAAAGTTTCCACCTCATTCGGACTCTTATCACTGTTAATTCCTTCCCCTGCTCCTGCTGCTCCTCCTACCTTCGCCTGCCATCATAGTTCACTATACCCTTCAGATTTCTCATCTCCTGCCGGAGTTTTCATGCTGATATCTCCTTATCAGAAGATCTCTTCCTATGTATGGTAATCTGTCCCTGCCCATTATTCTGAAGGATCTCACTGATTAGACCCACAAAGCAGTCCTCATAACCATGGCATGAGACTCCAAAGTAATGACTTATCCCTTTGATTCTTCCCATTTTCCACTGAGATAACTCTACCCTTTTCTGCTCCTTTCTGTCAATTACCACTAGTTCCCTGTTCTCCAGGGACTCTCATTGCTAGTGGTTCACATTGCAAAATCTCATCCTCACCTGGTGCCATACACACCGCAAGTTGATCCCCAGCCACTGTTTCCATGTCAGTCTCCCCTAAAGTTGCAATTGTATGGTCCCCACAGCCTTCGGTACACCCTCCTTTGCTTCATACAAACCACCTTCCTCATCTGTCTTGCCCTTATGTAGGTCTGCATCCTCATGCCTTGTTGTCTCTGGGACTACTGTACCAGTCCCATCCCCATCTTCAGTAGCTACTGCGAGGCTCGTTGCAACCGAGGTTCTCTCTTCATCGCTATAACTAATTCCTCCTTCCTCACCTGAGCTTAGCCACCCAAATTGAGCATTATGTGTTTCAGCTCCTGATTCCGTCAAATCATCCAGCCCGAACTCACCATCAGTACTGCCCCCACGACCATCTGTTTCATTCTTAGAGCCATTGCATTGATCAACCCATCTTTCCTTGAGCATCTCCATTCCAACCAACCCCCCTAGTAGCTGGCCCCTACTGGATTCTGCCACCTCACCCATATCTACTTGACACATTACCCCTTCCTTCTTCTCTCCCCCTTGGATCTGTCTAGTTTCTGGAATCTCCTTTTCCTTATGCTTTGTAGCCTGAACCCCCCTGCGCTTCCGTGTTGGGCTTCAGGAATCCTCATCGGGCCAGGATCTCGTTCTGCTCACATGATATTGGGCTTTGTCTATGATCACCATTCCTTGTTACCCCATGGGCCACTCCCCCTTTTTGGGTTTTAGGCTTTTGAGTTAAGAAGTCTTCTCATTCTGGGTCACGGTGAACTTCCTTCTTCTCAACAGGGCCAGAATTCTCTCCTCCTCCCAGCCCAGACCAATCCACCTCTACTATTGGGTTTACATTGGCCCTGCCTTCTCCGAGGTCTTCCCCTCTTAAACTGGTCGCCCCCCTATTTAGTCCATTGTTTGACCCATTACTCCAAAACACTACATTAGGTTCGTATATTCTTGTAGGCCCATTCACCCATCCATAATTGACTCCCATATTAAGGCCCCCATTCCAGCCCACGTCGCACCGTTTAAAATTTGAATTCAAATGCTCTCCCACTCCAACCATGTGTGCGTTTCTCATTCAACTCCACGATTCCCCCTTATCCCTCCTCAATTTTTCTCCTCACCATCTCCGGCACCAATAAGACCTTTCTTCCCTGTCTGCACCTCCGCCATCTTGAAGTGGGCTCCCTTCTCCACCAAAATAGGGGATATTGAACTGCCAGACACCGGCTTCAACATTTACAGTCGCTGGAATCTCTCTCGTTGGTGTTGCTACGAGTAATCTAGCCCAACGTAAATGTTTTCGACATGTGGTATCCTCATCAACCACCTTAAATCCCCCACAAAAGTCTCCCACTGATCTAAACACCTGTGAGTTCCACAGGAAAATTGGCTAGCCAACCAGTCTTGTCCACAATTTCGACTGTTCCACTCCTCTGCTGCAACACCCCTCAACCGCCCACCAATCCAACACCACTGGTTGCCCTTCATACACCCATTCTACTCATTCTAGAGTCATAGATTCAGTTACACCACAAGTTACCATGTCTTTCTTTATTATCTCAATTAATGTTAATTTTGGTCTTCCCCTTTATCTAACAATACCCTTAATGTGTATCATGTCACTCTTTTTCACTGGAGCAGTTATAGGTTGTTGTACATGGCCAAATCATGTTAAGCGATTTTCTTTCATTTTATCTTCATAGGGCCACTTCTACTGTCTCACGAATAAGGATACCTGTTTATGTCGATCTCTTAGTTTGTGTTTGTCATTTCTTATTTTCTTATATAGAAAATTAAGGTAAAAAATAAGAATAAATTTTTCGAATCACTACATTTAGTGTTCTGGAATGGAAGTGTTCCTTGTTTTGGAATGCATATACCAAAATGAAAATCACTACGTTATTAGTGTTTTTCTAGTAACTATGGGTTGGAGGATATCACAGTGGTGATGATTATTTAGGGTATGGTTCTGATGTTAGGTTTGTTTGTTTTTTTGTTTTTTGTTTTTTTTTTTGGGGTTGGGGTTGGGGTTGGGGGAAGAGAGAGATGGAGATGTAGTAATCCTTTCCGGTGGTAATGGTGACGGGGGACCAGTGGTAGTGCATGAAGATAGGCAGTGAACAGTTTTAATGGATGTTCAATTTTTGTCATTTTTTCCAATTTTTAATCAATCTTGTGATCAATTCATTCAAGTTGGTTATGTTTTGGAACGGATTCCTCGATTGAGAAGAGAAAAAGAGTAGTGATTGAGTGATGCAATGACTTTCCTACTTAAAGCAAAAAGCTGATGTGGCAAATTTTTATTGGGTGCTGTAAACAGCATCTTTTACTGATGATTTGTATGAAATTGCACTGAAAAAAGTACCTGCAATTGATGTTTGCTGAAAGAACTCTGTTGTTGTTATATGAGTGTAAGACAAAGTTTGTGTCGGTTTTGGGAGACATGGAAGAGTCAATTTGACCTTCCATGGAAATTGCCATTCTGAAGTGACTATTATTACATTGTAGACGAAAGGGACTCCTAGCTTATATTCATTTGCACGTGCCATAGGAGTATTTTTGGTGACCCTCATAGTTTAAAGGGGTTGACATTCAGGAAAATTCTGGACCTTTTCCTTTTATTCTGTTTTTTGGTAATAAAAAAAATATTGGTCACAGTACAATTTAGGGATCACTTTATGAGCATAACTCATTGGCTGCCACACTAAATTTCCAAACATCTTTTCTCTTTAAGTGCCATTGGCCTGATACTTTTGGAAGAACAGTTTGTCAATTGATTATTACAGAAGACGATTTTGAGAATCCTAACCTAGGCATTAACAATCAGTTGCTTGCGTTTTTCATTGTCATTTATGATTTTTTGCACAATTTTTTAAGTTTGGGATGTTTTGTTCCCCCAATTGCTGTTGATGCTATTTCGTAACTACCTTGCCTTGTGTCAGTTTGTACTGCTATAACTCATTGAATATGTCTGCACTAATTGTATGATATTCACATTAGCCTATTCAACAGGCGGAAGATCCCAATATTCAACACAAAATGACGTAGGACTTAAATATAAATCACTAGAAGAACTTGCAGAGGGGTTCCGTGAAGAGCACCAAGCTTGTAATTTTTGCTGAGGCTCTGCTCGTTCTTATTGGTGTCACTTATGTTCATTCTCTTTAAACTGCTGGATTGTCTCCTATGCATTGTGCCATTGTGGTGTATTTTTATACACAAACTTGTAAACTTCTAAGTTGCTTCCATGATGCATACAGAATTGCAGTTCTACAGGCCACATTGATTCTGTAAAAGTCACTCGTGAGAAAGCAGGGATGGCATTAATTTCTGAGATTGATCAGGTGATGAAGTATCATTTTGACAACCTACTACATGCGGTGGATGGTCTCAGTGCAAGACTCTCTCAGCTGGAGACTAAAACACGCCAACTTGAGAATGCAGTGGATGATCTAAAGAGCTCAACTGAATATAATCATGGGAAAACAGATGGAAAATTGAGGCAGCTAGAGAATATGCTAAGAGAGGTATCTTTCACTTCTTCAATGCCTATATGTGTTATTTGTTATCATTCATCCTCACAGATTTTTCATCTTGTGAAAACCATATCTGAAAAGTAGTAGTAGTTATTGTTGTTGTTGTTATTTCCCCTTCATAAATTTTGAAAATGAGCTTTGTTTTTGAATGCCAAGTATATAACCACTCAGATGTTATTGGAAAGTGCATTGATGATAGTGGATAGGAAAATAGAGAAAATTCAAGCTTACCACCAAAATATAAACGTGTGTTTGTATAGTGGATAGGACATTTGGGGATGCTGTTTGGGTAGAGCAGTATACTGATCTCTAACTTATTTGTTGTGGCATTACACCCTGCCAGCAGCGTCTTTAAGTCATTGTGCAGATGGAAAATGCATAGATATGTCTGCAGAGTGTTTTTTACTTCTAAAAAAGGGATAGGATTGTTCGTGATATGGACCTTCTCAGCTGATGGCAGTTGAGGTAGACAGATTCATTGGTGAAGGCTTCTGAAAAGATGACATTCTTATGAAAGTTTCTTTTTTGGGTGCTCTAGGCAGCATGAACTCTGGGTTCACAGCTTTCATTTATGTTTTCCACCTTATTTGAGTTGGATTGCTCTGAAAGATGAGCAGAGTCTTTTATTGCATGAACGGTTTGGTTGGTATTTAGTGTTCAAGAAATTTCCATAAAAATTCCTTGCTTCCCTAGGATAAAAATAAGAAGTTAACAAAAACATCCGAGTAAAAAACAGGATCCACAATATTTTCCATAAAAAGGTGTATCTTCTCCATATTTACAGTTTCAATGAAGTGAGTTGATTGAACTGCATAAAAAATTATTCATAGACCTTCACAAACCTATCTAAATATCTTCTTCTTCTTTTTTCCATTTGTGCTTTTTTTGCATAGGGATATTTAAGACAAGCTGTATGTCTTAACATCAGATGGTTGCATTATCCAATATAATAATAAAAGGATTCTTCAAGGAAAGTGTCATGATATGTGTTTCAGTTGGAAGGCATGCCTATGAACTTGTGACCCATAACACCTAACCAGGCTATTCCCAAGGCTTGGAGAGAGAAACTTTAGATGAAAAACTCCTAACAATGGGATGCTCATGAGTCTGAGGAGAAAGGCAGTTTTTACTAGTGAGCCCAATGATGGCATCACAACCCTAAAGAGCCCCTTTGGAAGGCCAAATCAGTCAACATGATTTGACTGGCTTGGTTCCAACTACGTTGCTATGGTTCAGTTCACCAATTGATTCAGTTTGGTTGTAGATCTTAAGGTTGGAGAACTGATCATGTTAGTTCAATCATGGAATGGCTTGTTGGTTAACTCAGTCCTAATCAAATAACCAAGCCCCTTAACTAATTACGGACCTAGGACATGGATATGACACAACATAGACACACAACATTGCTTAAGAAAGAAGGACACGGATATGTTGAAAATAGATTTATATTTTTATGATCATTTAATAAAACTAACATTATTTTAATCAAAATTGACATGAAAATACACAAATCACATCAATATTATTAAGATATCAAAATGACAGGTCATTAAAAAAATTCATGAAGTTTTTCATTTAATCATCAATATTCATGATTCTAGCTTCAAAAAAAGTTTATTAACTACTATATATATATATAGAAAACCAAAAAAAAAAAAAAAGACCAATAAGCTCTAGCTTGGATGGTATCTGCTCCACCTCCCTATATGGGAGTTGAGGGTTTAAGTCCCTTTAGGGGGGAAAGTGTGTGTATGATTTACCTATAAAATAATATAAAATGAAAAAGCTGAGGAGGACAAGAGAAAAGGAAGGGAAAAATAAAATCAAAATCAGAAAATGTGTTCCAAACATGTCCTAGGATGTGTCCAAAATTCAGAAAGAATAAAAAAATTGAACACTATTTTTTCACGTATCCGACATGGATATGTGAGCAAAAATAAAGTATCGGTCCTTCATAACCCCTTAATAATAATGTATCTTTTCTTTATATCAATTTGTGTTTTCTATGTCATATCGTGATATGCAGCTTATTTTAGTAGGAATGAGATTTTACACAGATTCTCATATATGACTAATAAGGGATCATTATGTGACACAAACTCTTCTAAATGTAGAAAGTGCCCCTGTCGTTTATTTTGATGAAATAAGATCTTGCACATAAATTATCATATACGAAAGATTGGGGGAGCATATATGTTACATGGACTCTTCTACATGTGGAAAGTACCCATGTCCAACGCATATGGTATGGATATCACATGGGATATTTGTTTGACATGTGCTAGGTGGATATGTGTTACATGGTTACTTCAAAATGATTGAAATGTCCTTTTTGAACACTTGTGTTACTTGAAAATACCATTTTATCCTAAGAAATAAAAGACGAATAATAAACAATTTGAATGTGTAGCCCTGTCCTTCTGTCATTGGATTTGGGTTAGATGAAAACCACCTTAGACACATACTCGAGTCCATGTAACATGGGAAATTTTAGAAGAGAAGCTTCTCTGCCATTTGCTCCAGCGAGGATGTACATTAGTTTCTAAGAGCAAAGCATTTGAACTCTAAATAAAGGTTTTTGTGTTTCAAGAAAATTCTAGATTACTTAAAGAAACAATTGTCTACGTTTTGTTACCCTTACTTGATGAGAAAGAACTCATTGTTTCACTTCTAGGAAGGGATGACGCCCAGGAATCTTAGTGACACCCTAAGATTGTCTGTGTTTTCTTCTTCTATCTCTTTTCTTGTTTCTTTACATCTGTGGAAATCTCTTACCAACAAGCACTTCTATCCCTCTATCCTAACAGTTGAACCCTAAATTTTCCTCACTCTTCAGCCCGTTTTAACCAAAAAATCCAAATCTCTTGGGCCTAGATGTAATTTTACTTGTTGCCCATTATCTTAACACCCTGAATTTAGGTATCCTTTCTAGTCCGGAGGTTCCACTAGCATATATTCTGTATCTTTTAGCGTATTCAAATGAAGTCCACTTATTTGTCTAAAATCAATTATTAACTTTCTTGACTCCCAAAGAGAATAAGTCCTAATCCCTTATTCACCTTTCTTTGGCAGTTGTCAGTCTTCTCTTTTTTAATTTATGGTAGTGGACTAGATATTTTTTAACTTATCAAAGAGAAGGGAGGAAAAAACAGAAAAAAACTAGACTCAAACTTTGTTAGTTGCTTGGTTTTGATCTTCTTGAAAGTCGTGTAAACAAGGAGTAAGGTGTTGATAATGATCTGAGTTTTTGTATTCAGGGATTTCCTTGTAAGTGATGGCCATATAGCTGTTTAAATGATTTAATATTTAATTCAAAAGAACCCCCAAGCATTAGCTCAAGTGGTATCTCCTCTACCTGCCAAAGAGGAGGTTGAGGGTTCAAGTTCCAATTGGGACAAATGGGTGTGGGTGTGTGTCTGCATCTTCCCTATCAAAAATATTTAATTCAAAAGATAAAAAATAAACTAAGTTGTTTTCCTTCTTATCTTTTTTCCCTTTATTTCTTGGGTTTTTTTTTGGGGGGGTGGGGGTGGGGTGGGTTTCTTTGGGAATTCATGCTTGTCACTTATTGGTTGATTTATAATATGTAACCTTAATTCTTATTATTTTCACTTTAAAAAATAATTGAGCTTAAAATTCTTAGAAAAAATTGGTATTCTTTTAGAGTTTGCCTATTGCTAGTTGACTTGATTTTCTTTCTGTCATTGTAGATTTAGCTGTCTGTTGGAAGATTATGTATGTTCATTTACCTGGTTTGCCTCCAGATTAATTTTGATGAGTATGGTTGTTTTATGTTGTCGAATGATTTGTGTTGATGATTTACTGAGGAAAGCAATCTGTTCAATAATTTCTTCTGGCGTATTAAAAATTATCAATGGGCTGTGAGAAGTGGCAGATATCTAAAAAATAAATTACAACTCTTCCACAAAAAGTTTATCAGAATTCTCCATTCTGAATATAGTTGGAAACCTCGTGCAAAGCTGACATTCATTATTTAAAGTCCAAAAAGATTATGCTTATTTCAAAAGTGAGCAATACTTTGTCTTGGATATTGTTTATGAGCAATATAAGGCTTGCAGGTTCAAGATGATATACATTTTCTAAGAGATAAACAAGACATAGCAGAAACTCAGCTTCGGCTTGCGAAACTTCAAGGATCCAAAGGTCCCCAGTCAGAAGACCAGAAAAGTGCAGTTCGAACCGAGTCAATGCAGCAAACATCATCATCTACTTTTCAGCAATCCGACAGACCACTTCCAATTCTTGGTGCTCTTTCACTAGCTCATGCTACTCTCTCTCCTAATATTCCTTTAACCCTACCCTATCAAAATCCACCACCAGCTGCTGGAGTACCTGTAGCAGCACAGCTTCCTACCCAAATACACCACAACCCAATTCCTTCTGCTCCACTAGCTGAATCTTACCATGTGCCATCTGGGGGGCAGACTTTGGAAACCACACATCAGCAATACCATGGGCCTCCTACCCAGCAGGCACAGCCACCACCTCCAGCAGCTGATCGTCTTTATCAACCAGCAACTCAGGTTCCTCAAGTCTTACAATCACCCCAAGGTCCCCAACAGTCTCAACTGCATCCACCTGTTGGTGTTGTTAATCCTCAAAACCATCCTCCATTGAGCCATCACCGAGAAGGAGCACATTACATGTCGTCTCACAGTTACCCTTCAAGCATCCTCCAATCGTCCTCTCAGCCACCTGTTGTGGCCCCCACCCAGCAGTTCTATGTGGATTCCACCCATCAGATGCATAGTCAACAGACTCAACACCTTAGCAGGCCTAATTCCAATTTCCTCACAGGATATTCTCAGGCACCTGGGCCTGCTAATTTCAGCAAAGTGCATCCTTACGGTGGATCTCCTTACCACTACAGCAACTCAATAATGAAATCCTCACAACTCTCTCCTTCCTCTTCAGTCTCGAGCGGTGGAAACGATTACACACGACTCCCCAAAGCCCAGATATTACCACATGCACTGCCAATGGCCTCTAGCATAGATGCTGGATCGGGTTCTGTTGAGAGTGGAAAGAAGGTTCCCATTGATGATGTTGTTGACAAGGTTACGGCAATGGGATTCCGGAGAGACCTAGTAATAACAACAGTGAAGAAATTGACTGAAAATGGGCAGACGGTGGACCTTAACGTGGTGCTAGATAAGCTGATGACCGATGGCAACATACGACCTCAGAAAGGTTAGTATACGATGGCATTGCACATTGGCTTGAATTTATTATTACTTTTGTATATAGGGTATTGAACTGCTTGTTTCTATTCAAGGTCTCTGATCAAGGGGCTTTCTTACATTTTCTGTTTGTTCAGTTATATAGTCTACACAAATAGCAGAATTTGTAAACACTGTGAATACCCTCTTCTATTGTACATTATTATGAATTCCTTTGTCCCTTTTTTTGTTGTTGGTATTCTGGGCTGACATCAGCATTTAGAGTCTGCTTATGGGAACAGTGCTTTTGTTTGAGCAGCAGTTTTTTTCTGGCACCTATCTCTTTGATAAACTCATTGTCAATACTCTTTACTCGTGCATTTATCATGCAAATTAAGCTCTTACTATTCATTCAAACTCTAATTTGAGCAGACTATCAAAATGTGTACCAATCAATTCCTATAGCCTTGAGGCAGATATAGGAGAAACTAGGTCTGGTAAAATGGGTGGGTTGAATACTGGTCGGGTCAAAAAATGGGTTGAATCTAAATCTGACCTGTAATTAAATGGGTTAAATGCAGGATGGGTCGGGGGTGTTACAGTGAGTAGCCCTACTTCTAGCAATATATATTAATCCATTTTAGATCTGTTTTCAATGCGCCTAAAAAATAAGACAACCCAACCTGTTAAATATTGGGCGGATTGATGGGTGTTATTAAATGTAAAATGATTGCTATTTTCGGGGTTGATAGGTGTTATTTGACAGGCCTAGGAGCAATAAGCCTCAACTCCGAAAATAACAATCATTTTACATTTAATATGATTCACATGTATTAGAATTAATGGTGCACAAATTTAGGTTTGGATTGAATCTTGGTTGTACAGTTAGGTTGAGTTTGCACACACATTCGTGTATAGGACCTAACTGGTGTTTTTTTTTTTTTTTTTTTTTGGGTGGGGGGGGGGGGGGGGGGGTGGGGGGTGGGGGAGGGCTGTTTAAAATGGAAGAATAGCATTGTTAAGAAGAGGAAAATAAATAGACATAATACCTGAGAGGATCAGAATTGGAGATATCTCAAAACTATATTCAAATTGCAGGGATATCTTTACAGATTACATCCAAAGCTATTGATCATGATTTCAAAACTGAGCCCACCTGCTGCAAAAGGATGAAGGTACGATTAGAAAAACAAGAGATACTCCACTAGCTTCTTTGATATCCCTTGTACTTGCATACAGAAAAAGCCTTCCCTTCACATGGAAAAAAGATGGACTTCTGATTAAATCTTTAAACAATCACACCCCCCTCCCACAAAAAATAAAATAATAAAACACACACGAGAGAGAGTGAAGAGTCCGTCATTAGTCTATAACTGGCAATATTCTGCAGCAGGGAGTGTTTCAAGGATAATGAGTACATAGGTTCAAAAATCTTGCCCTCTAGAAAGAGAGATTATTGATTGTCCCGAACTAGCTCAATGGTCCCGAACAATCAAAAACTGTTCACGTGAGATATGAAATATATGTTATGTTATAAAAACTAATGTTAGTAAGTATCTACTAAAAGTATGAAAAATAATTAAATCATTATTTAATTAATAAGGAACGCTAATTTAAAATATTTTTATTTATCAAGATAGATTATTACAGAAGATATTTGCTTATTAAAGATTTAGGATCTCAAGTTCATGAAATGCACAGTCGTAATAACAATAATAAAATCATGCAACCACAAAAGTAGAGACACGAAAAGTAATGTGGGAAACCCTCTCTTGCGGAATAAAATTTACACCAAATTGTAAAAGATACACTAATAAAAAAATAATGCCGATAAAAGTCTACAAAATTATCAACCCACAAAGAACTAACTTGCCACACTTCAGTGGATTGTCATTAGTTTGTTTGCAACTTCTTGTTGTACACTTCAACTTTGATTAGCCTTCTGCAATTCGATCCAAGCATCATTCACGATTTGCTGATCCACTTCCTTTAGCAATGTGCAAATCTCATGCGAGGCTACAACCTTGCAAAGAAGATGATTATATGAATAAAAACTGAAGCTAAAGATCTCGGTATAACTCTTTGTGCTTCAAGAGACTAAGATTGTGACAGATGGACACCATAATACCATATTTATACTAAAAAAACTCGTGTTTGTAACCCAAACTTAGTTGGAAAAGATTTTTTGCATGACAAGAAAGTTTACAACCAATTGGCGCAAACTTAATGACACGTTCGGATGGAGAGCCCATTACCATTCGGACGGACTCCATTTGGAAGAAGAATCTATTATTTGTACATGATTTTCAACAATTTTTTATAAAAAATATTAAAAATAAGTTTAAAATTTTTCAAGTAATTATTTTTATAAGTAGACTTAAACTTATAATCAAAACTAACTCACACTTAAAGTCATTTTAAGCATTAAAAAATTCACACTTAAACACAATTCAAAAGTGCAGTGCCTAATGAAATGTATGAACATATATACCTTTGAATTACACACTTTTTTATTATTAATATAGTTGCGAGACTTTTTAAATTTTCACTTTATAATTAATAATAAACCATTTAACTCAATCATGACTCAAAAATTAAGTATCTAAAAAAATTTAGAAAAGATTTGTCAAGTTAATTTGTCTAAATTTCATAACAGTTCGAGTATACAGAAGTTACTTTCTTTCTAAAAATTCAATATATTATACACACGACAAGTAAGCACAGACCAAATTTACTGCACCATTCAATAATTTCTCCTTTAAAAAAGTGAAAGATATTTGTGGAGGATGAAGTGCACCTATAAGCTAAAGTTTGTTGTTGAGAAGATATTTTGTTCACTAAGTTAAAAAAACCTAAAGAATCTTTGTTTGGATCTGAAATCTGATAGCCTTTGTCAAAGTCTTACCAAATTGATAGAATGAATCATCCCTTCACTCCCCTCCTCACATGTCACTCACCTCTTGACAGCTTAGTCAGAGTTTGACTACTACACCCCACAAGCTATGTTCTCCATTTAGGTAGTTCATGTCAACAAAAAAAAGCTTTGTGCCCACTAATGGATCAATCATTTGTATACATATAAAGTGGTTCACATGCAATGCTTGCCATCATAACTTATTTAAACAACCATTGAAATTAGAAAAAAAAGATGAGACTGAAAAGAAGTGAAATGGAGTTAAGAAAAGTGGTCCTTGAGATTGATGATTTCTAAGATATTTGGGTGTGAATTTGATCCATCAATTTGGTTAGTTATATTCGATCTCTGAAGACGAGTTATCTGATATTGAAGGAATAAATTTTTTTCTTCGGGTAAAGTATATTAATATTTTTTAAAATTTTTAATAATTACAAAAATATTTTTTAAAGTTTCTAAAATAACATTGACATTTGCTATTTTGATTGATAAACTACAAAGATCTTTTTTTCAATCTAATTTTTTTTAAAATGACAAAAGTGTCCCTTTTATATTTGTTTCTTTTTTGCAATTTTTTTTTTTTTTAATTTTGACAAATTTTTTTAACTTTTTTTAAAATTTCAAATAAATACTAATTAAAACTTTCTTTGGCTAAAAAATATAAGTTATTTATCTTAAATTTATTTTTATATAAAATTAAAAAAATAGATAAAATGTTTAAAATTGAAAAAATGCAAAAATAAAATAAAATAAAAGGAATAACTTTTATCATTTTGAAAAACGATTAGGCTTGAGGGAAGGTGTTTGTATTTTATCAATAAAAATATGGAAGATCAATTTCAAAAGTTTTAGAAAAAATCTTTATAATTATCAAAAGTCTCGTAAGATGTCAATATAATTTATCTAAAAATTCTTTCTATTTAGTTGATGAACTTATTTCATATAAACTTGTTCCACCCAAAATCTTTTCAATGGATTTCAAACTTTTTGAACTTTTATTTATTTTATGTAAAATTAAAATGATAAAAAAATTGGTCGGACGAGATCTTACCATGGCATCAAATTCACTTCCTATACATATAAATATATATAATTAATTTGAATATTTTGTGTGTGTGTGTTGTGTGTGTGTGTGTGTCTATATATATATATATATATATATATATAGATTTGAAGATATCCCTAGTAAACAAGACCCCAGTCAAATTCTATATCAAAAGTTCATCATAGTTCACATTATTTCTGAGAAAGCTTGGGGATCCCATCCTTCTCAGCTCCGATCTCTCCTTAATTCCCTCATCCTAGTATTCCTACTATGACTATAGTCAAGCATTCACCAGAGCTCTCTACATTCAGAATGAGGCCAACAACCATTCATGGTTCCTGATGTTTGATCAAAATTTCAAAAGATGTCAAAAATTGTTGTTTTTGACATCGTCAGGAAGGGAAATTTAAAATAACCAAATTCACCATACTGCTGATCACTACAGTGTTCAGGAAGAACGTAGTAGCTTATCTCAAGCAGAAATGGACCCTACAGATGGCTCTGATACCAAGAGGGGACTGACCGAGCCAGTGGGAGGCAGAAGCAAGGGAAATTTAAAATAACTATGCATGTATGCAGGAAGGCGGTATAACCGTCCATGAGGGGATTGGGATACAATGAAGAAAATAAAATTAAAAACTAAATTATATAAATGAAATTACTTACAATTAACTTAAAGGCTTGAAGCCTGATTAATTGAAAGAGAAAGAGAAATAATAACTGAATACATGAGTGAATTTCTAAGAGACATGGTTACAAATGATTCTCTTGTTGAAGGAATTCTCTCAAGGGTTGTAATTATGGTTGTGATAACTGAGGAGGAACTGTCTTTTTATAGTGGAGGGAGGCACCTTGGATACTGAATTACTGACGGGATTCGCGGTTGGAATTCCGGAGGTGAATTTGCTTTAACTGGGGTAAAAGCTGACGCGTACTATTGACTTTTCTGGCGTGGGGTTACTGTTCATGACTTTTTACTGTTATGAATAGTAACTTGTCTGTTGCTGATTACTGTTCATATCTTTTTACTGTTTGAATAGTGATTTTTGATAATTATTGCATCTAATCAGATTTCGAAAATCACTGTCCAATGCATAAGGGTCTTGACTGAATTCATCATCAATGGGATGGTGTGGATGACAGCTGGATTCGGCATCTGACTATGTTTCTTGGTCACTACCCATCTGTGATACATGAATCATTAACTGGCGAGCTAATTCTTTAAGCTCTTCTTTCGACTGTCCTTGCAACAGAGGTCTGGTCAATACTGGAAGATGAACCGAGTTCTGTGTGCAATAGGTTGAGGTGGAGGAACTTGCTTAGAGAAAATTCTTCATTTATGTGAGAGATAAACCTGTCATAATTAAGTTTATCCCATCATTTTACTGAGAATTCTCTGATTACTTTATTATGATTAACTACATAATTCCATTTAGTGATCCACGAAATTTTATATTTACTAGGCCATTAAAAGGATTATGGGGAACTGGGCAGTATGCTGACCTGTCTTATAAACTGAAGCAAAATACTGCATTGCTGTTTTGAGAGGAGATGGAAGTACTTCTGGAACAAGTCCAAACTTATTCCACCATTTACTGAACCAGGTTGGAATCTTGTTCTTGAACTTTTGATCAAACATAAGGAACCATGAATGGTTGTTGGCTTCATTCTGAATGTAGAGAGCTCTGGTGAATGCTTGACTGTAGTTATAGTAGGAATACTGGATGGGGGAATTGGGGAGGGGTCGGAGCTGAAAAGGATGGGATTCCCAAGCTTTCTTAGAAATAATGTGAACTATGATGAACTTTTGGCATAGAATTTGACAGGTGTCTTGTTTACTAGGGATATCTTCAAATCTAGTTGATCCAGAGTGGAGAAGGATGGCTTTGTACCATTTGACTGATTTAGAGGGATGGTCGGGAATAAAGTGCCAACCAGGAGGTAGACAACTGGAAGCCAAAGCCCAAGGGTCTTGCATTTTACTTTTGTGGGGTTCAATGAAAAAGATATTAATTGTATATGGCTTTTTGAAATAGGGAGAAGAAGGAGTCCTGACTGGAGGTTTAACTGAAATAATCCTTTGTTCTTTTGAGGGATCAAAAGGATCTGTGATTTCATATGGACTGGGGGGTATTCTGGTTAGAGCAGAACTATAACTGGAAAGGCTTGGAAGGCCATAACTAGGGCGAGGTAAACTGTAGTTTGGTCGGAGAGGGCTGCCTAGAATGGAAAAGCGGCTGCTTTGGGATGGTGAAGGGGTTGACTGTGAGAGGGGTGTAGGTAGCTCATAGAGCCAAAGCACTGCGTGTGACTAATGTTGTTTTCCCTGTGGAGGGAGTTGACTGTTGTTGTAACTGCTTGTCTTTCTTCCCACTCATTTTTGGGCTACAAAAATTCACGAGTAAGGAAGTCAGGGAGACTGTTATCCTCATCGGGTATGTACTGGATATCAAAATCAAAAACTAAGAGAATGGCTTGCCATCTTGCAAAAATCTGTTTAGAGGCAATGTTTTTGACATCTTTTTCTAAAACATGCTTTGCACTTTTGCAATCAACTTTGACTAAAAAATTTTGATTTAATAAATCATTTTGAAATTTACTGATGCATAAACAAGTGATAAAATTTCTTTTTTAATAGTACTATAATTTAATTGAGTGGGATTCCAGATTCCAGAATGATAACAAATGATCTAGTTCGGGAGAATCAAGACTTAGTTTTTGACTAAGAATGACACCATAACCAGTGTCGGAGACATCAGTTTGAACTAGTCATCTTTTGAAGGAAAAAGGATACCAAGACAAGGAATAGTCTTGACATACTGTTTAACTTGTTGGACAATAGCTATATGAGCAGGAATCCAGGGAGAGGGATTACTGCGAAGACGATCAAATAGAAGTTTACAATGAGAACGAAGATTAGGATAAAAGTCTGATATGTAATTAAGGGATCCTAAAAATCGCTTGTAATTGTGTTTTATCAAGAATTTGATCAGGGAACTTATCGGCAAACTGGATTAATCTTTGAATGGGTTTGATATGGCCATAAGAAATATCAAAACCTAAGAATCTAACTGAAGTTTGAAATAACTTGAGTTTACTGGTAGATAGAACTAATCCATTACTTTTGATAACATTAAGAAACGAATATAAATGTTTCCAATGTTGATCAATGGAATCCGAAAAGATGAGAACATCATCTATGTAGACAATGATATGACTGGAGAAAGGATTAAAGATGTCGTTCATGACATTCTGAAATTCGCTGGGAGCATTCTTTAAACCTAAAGGGCAGACTAAAGGGGGACTGACTAAGCCAGTGGGAGGTAAAAGCAAGGGAAATTTATCGGCAAACTGGATTGATCTTTGAATGGGTTTGATATGACCAGTAAGAAATATCAAAACCTTAGAATCTAACTGAAGTTTGAAATAACTTGAGTTTACTGGTTGATAGAACTAATCCATTACTTTTGATAACATAAAGAAACGAATATAAATGTTTCCAATGTTGATCAATGGAATCTGAAAAGATGAGAACATCATCTATGTAGACAATGATATGACTGGAGAAAGGATTGAAGATGTCGTTCATGACATTCTAAAATTCGCTGAGAGCATTCTTTAAACCAAAGGGCATGACATTCCATTCGTAATGACCAAAGGGGGTTGCGAATGTAGTTTTGTATCTGTCTGACTCATGAATTTGGATTTGCTAGAATCCACTTTTTATATCAAATTTACTAAAGATGACTGCTTTATGTAATCGATTGACTAAGTCTCTTTTATTTGGAATAGGATACTTAATCCATTCTGAGACTTTGTTTAATAGTTTATAATTAATCACTAGACGGGGAACACCGCGTTCTATTTCTGCATTTTTGTTAACATAAAAAACAAAACATGACCATGGTGACTTAGAGGGTCGAATGATTTGTTTACTGAGTAACTCGTTAATTTATTTTTGACATAATTCCATTAAAGCTTGACTCATTTGGATTGGTCTGACTTTAGTGGGGATATTTCGTTCACTGAAGTCTTTGATATAAGGGAGACGAACTATATGTTATTTCCTATGCCAAAAAGCTGTTGGTAACTCAAAGCAAACCTGTTGCCTAAGAAGTGACTCAAATTAAAGAATGCGTTGTTGAAGGGAAGGGTTGAGTAACTGTTGTTCAATGCGTTTAAACTGGATTTCTTCTAAGAGAAACTCAATGTGGGATTTTTTCTTAGAAAGAAGGTTAACTGATTGTCTAATAGAGAGATCCTGCAAAGATTTGATTTCTCTAGACTGGGGGTTTTGGACAAATTTAAACTTGACTAGTTTGACCTAAGGGTGTAGTGGTTATTCCTTCACTGTCTGTGGTGAAATGATATAACAAACACATGAAGGGGTTACCAAGAATAACTGTGTCAAACATATTTTTAACTAGTACAAATGGGGTTTTGAAACAAACATTATCTTGGCACACATGTGCATTGGATAGTTTGTATTGAACTTGCATTTTACTGCCGTTAGCGCGCTTCAAACGCTCACGGGATTTTCTCAAAGTATTTAGTGGGGATGATTCCTTCTTGGATGCAGTTTAGATTTGCACCGGAATCAATGAGGGTGATGGTGTCCAACTCGAATTCGTCACAAATTATGACTTTAACTAGGACAACGCCATTTTTTGGAAATCAATCTCGGTGATTGCTTACAAAAAGCCTGTTTGATCTTCTTGACTAGTAGAGGGTAACTCTTGAGAAATAGTGATATCATTGGTTGGTCCAATTTCATCATCTGTGGGTGGATGAAGAGGAGTGCGAGGAGGAGGAAGGAGATGACTATCAACTTTATCTTCTAAAGATTGATGTTGAAGTTGTAAAGTATGTAATTAACTGGTTTCACTTGGTGATATCCTGTTTGGTTTAGGTTAACTTCAGTGTTGTAAATCTTGGATGGTTATTGGTTTAACTTGGCTAAACCTATTCAAAGATTTTACTGAATTGAACTGGAGGATTTGAAGGAATAGGTAAGGAAGGCTTACTAGGTTCCTGTTACTAGTGTTGTTTTAAACTGATTCAGATATTGGGATTTAACTATGGGATCTTCTACGTTATTAATTAACTCAAGTAGAAGTTCTTCTTGTTTACTTATTAACTGTCTTGCAACAATTGTGATTGCAACTGTCAGCATATCCTATCTTAACTGTAGGACTATCAGAAAAGCAGGATTGGTAATCAGAAGAGTGATTTAACTGGTCAATTTCATTTTCACTATCGTCTGAACTATAGGATGAAGAACTAGAGGATTCACTACATGTGTTTCTCAGTTCTAGTATCCTAAATAACTCTTGTTTATGATCCTGATTAATTTGGAGGGTGTTGATTAACTTTTTAACTTTACAATCTGACTGGAAATGTCTTGGTTTACTGCGTTTAAAGCAAACATCAGTAGACGTAACTTTGCGAGACAGTATGTTTACTAGTAAGAATTTTTCTTTCTACGGTTTGTCTTATAGTACTTACGTGTATGTTTGTTACTATGCTCACATTGGTGGTGGCTTTTCCTATGTTTATGACTTGTGACGATGTCTATGACTAGAATGTTTTTGAGAAGGGTTACCAAGAACTTATATATAAACAAAACTTTATAATTATCTACAAAACAAACTATATTTCTAAGCCTCATCATCATGTGCCTAAATTCAATGAATTTAGGTTGACATGTATATAAAATTTGTTGGACTATGCTAACCTCCTTGTGGTGCACCAAGCAATTAAAAATAGTATTACCAACAATATAATATAGTAGGAGTAGGATTCATGTATCCTAGATCTAAAATGATAAAATTTTATTTTTCTATAAATGTAGTTCAGATTCGAGACTCGACGCATGTATACACACTTAAGTATGATTTTTTCCTTTTTATTATTATATTAAATTATGAGTTTATTCATGTCTTTTTCATTTTGATGGAAAAATTTCCGATTGAACTGAATCTCGTATTATTGTTTGTAAATTGTGCTAAGTAAGTAACATTTTTTTCTTTCGAAAAAGAGGGGGGAAAAATCTTATTTGTTTTCATTGTAACAACCTCTTCACAACACTAATAACGTCATTGGAAGTATTTAAAATAATTCAAAACCTTAGTAAAGAAACTAAATGATAATATACACTTACACATTTGGTTTAAAATTGGGGAAGAAAAAAAAAAAGGAAGAGGGAAGAGTCTCTTATATCTTATTTTATGTAATTTGCTTTCTTCTTAAAAATATAGAGACAGGAGAAAAGGAGAGATAGGCTTTTAATGAATTTTTTGTAATACTAATTCTAATATTAAAATTATAAAAAATAAATAAAAAAGATGCCTCTATCTTAGAGGCATAATAGTAAAAAAGTGTATAATTATTTTATTTCAGTTATTTCCAAGTAAGATGAGATGATTACATTCTCATTTTTCGCATTTGTTACACTCTTATTTTCTTCCTTTGTTATCTAAATATGAAAAAAAAATTACACTATATTTTTTACCATAACCAATATTATTTTCTGATCTCCTTCCCCTCTTAGATATCCTTGTCCATGGGAATACATATCATTCAAACACGCTAAAACCTATCATTTTAACAAAAATCACTGTTACTTTCACAAAAGGTCCATGGAAGAAAAAACCCATGATCACCAATAGGGGTCTGTCTGTCTGTCCTTTTCTTCTTTAATGCGAATGGGTCCAAATAGAAACTCCATTAGTCCACGCTTTACATTACTACTAGTCTACTACTGATAAGCTAAGATCTATTAAAAATTTTAATTTATTTTGAAAGACACACACACATATATATATACATATAATATTATATATATACAAAGAATAATGCTAATATCAATTGTGACTAAAACAATTGTTGAATTTGGCTTCTCCATATATTTCATATAGATGTAGATTGCTCTTTTATTTTATTTATTTATTTTTAATAGACAAAAAATGAGAAAAAGAGAAAAAAAAAAAGAAGAAGAAAAATTTAAAAATTTTCATTACCTATTAATTTTTTCTATTTTCAGTTTAATGTGATATAATTTGAATGTGTTATATAAGTATTTATTGTATAACATTATAAATAGTCTTGCTTATTTGAGCCATTCAATGCTTACAAAATAAAAAAAAAAATTACAAAAAATGGACTCGGTAAGTTATAAAAACATGAAAATTATTTTAATTATATTTATTAAAAATGTATGAGTTAATTAAAATTTAAACTCTCCAACTTATTAATTTAATTTGATACATTAAGTTTTTTCATAGGAACTAGCAAAATAACAAATACTTATGACAATAATGTGTGTACAGATATAGATATATATATATATATATATATATACATATACATACTAGCGTTAGAATCTAATTTACAAAGCTTATTCCTAAACTGTACATTATACTTGTAAATAAATAAAAAAACATATATATATATATATATTTTTTAGATATGACAAAAGAATTAAAATACAAAACGCAAAATACATTCTCAATCTGTATATCATATACTGTATATTATATTTGTAAATAAATAACAAGCACAACATTATATGTATAATATAAGAATGATTTAATAACTGACTTTATAACTAATCATAAATAAAATAAATAACTCATAAAAAGATTCTAAATAACAAAAAATTAATAAATAAAAAATAAATTAATCTGAAAATATAATATGTACCTCAAGCAAGAAGTTGAAACATGTACTAACAACGATCTCTTTCTCTCTCTCTCTCTATATATATATATATATATATTAAGTAATAGATATAAATAATAGATAATAGCTGAAGGTCAAACTATTTTCACTCTCACGTTGTTAGTTCGAGTTAAAAAAAAAAATACAATTTTTATCATTAAAAATAATTTATTTAGAGTTCAAATGTGTGTGTGTGTGTGTGTATATATATATATATATATAAACTTGAACCGTCATCGTTGAATTTCTTTTCATAAAAAATGAGGGAAAGAAAAAGTTGGGAAAAAAATGGAAAAGTTGGAAAAGTGAACTGAAAATGTAACAGAGCACGAAGTGAAGAGCAGGTTTTCCTTTCCATCTCAACCACGCCTCGCAGAGCCAGAGCAATCCCCTATTTCTCGCATTTCTACATTATCTTTGTATTCATAATATATGGAGACAGTTGTGATAAAACAGTGAATCTACTTCCGGTGCGGGTATGGTTTTTAAGATCCAGCATCGGAAAACTACGATTTTCCGGGAAAATCGTCCCTCTGATTTTTTGATTCCTGCAAAAGTCTCCTTTCGGAGCCGGTGCATTTTACCCTTCTCCACCTTCGTCGTCTACTCTTCTTTGTTTCGCTTTCCCTGAATTTTGTTCTTTCTCAGGAAAATGCATATGTATTTGGATTGATCTGTACTGTCTTTTGGATCAGAGGACTTGAGCTGTCAGAAAAGCATGGTGGTTGCAAAGAGTCTATTGGTATGTATATGTGTAATTACTCTTTCTTCTTCTTAGAACGAAAACAAACAATTTTATCATGCACGAGCCGGTTACAGACTGAACTGAAGGAAGCGTTATAGACTTACAGTCCAAACCCATAGAAAAACCCTAGAAATTACAGAATATACATATACATATACATATATACATACACACACACAGAGACATACATACAAAAAAATATGCATTAAGGTCTGGAAAAACACACAAAGCATTAAGGTGGGGAAAATTTCCCGACGGTTTCAAAAACTTCCCCGTGATTTTTCTGTTGTTGCTATCTCATTTTTGTTTCTTTGTTACCAGAATTCTGACACGATTCAAAAAGAGCTGCTCTGCACTAATGGTCTTCAAAACACAAAAGCTGTGGAAAATTTCCCTACCGTTTCAAAATCTTTTCTGGGATTCTTTCGTTGTTACCATCTCATTTTTTTTCTTTGTTACCAGAATTTTGATATGATTCACAGCTGCTCTGCACTAATGGTCTTCAAAATACAAAAATATTAAGGTGTGGAAAATTTCCCGTCGGTTTCAAAAAAATTTCTGGAATTCTTTGGTTTTTGCTATCTCATTTTTGTTTATTTGTTACCAGAATTTTGGCATGATTCACACCGAGCTGCTCTGCACTAATGGTTGCTGCCATCACCATCCATTTATGAGTTTTTGGTCCACTTTGAGTCTCTTGCTATAAATCTCCTTATTGGGTTTGTGTCTTGCATTCAGGAAAGACTCATCCATTTCTTCGAATTCTGATTGAACTCTGTTTCTTGCTTGAATTTCATTGTGTCCTGCATTCAGAAAATACAATTTCTTCGAATTCTAATTGAATTCTCTTTCTTGCTTGAAAGATGGACAAGGTGTTGTTGCATCTTTTGGTGCTGTCTCTTGCTGTGAACGTGGGCCTGATTTCGATACTTGTGTATGACGGAGACACTTCGGGAGCAGAGCAGAGCACTCGTGGGTTCCTTCTCGAGAATGAAAAGAAAACAGAGACTTCTATAGGCTGATTCCTCCGAGAAAGAGGCGCACGTTAGCGAGAGGGCAGGTTCGATGACGTCGTCGTCATCTTCGACTGCTCCAACGGCAGATGAAGATGGCGGGGAAATGGTCATCAATGTCGACCAGTAAGTGTGACACTGACACTCGATTCTTGGCAAAAAAATAAATAAATAAATAAATAAAATAAAAGGTAATTTACACTGAGTTTTTCAGATATTTTATTTTATTTTATTTTTTTTTATAATTACATTAACGTTTTCTAACTTTTCTACTCTATCATATTTTATCTAATAATATACAAATATTTCATTCAATCAAAATTTTTAATCATATTAACAAAATTGTCATTTTTATACTTTCTTTTTATATTTTTTAATTTTAATCAATTTTTTTTAACTTTTTTTAAAAAAAAATTATGTAAAAATAAATTTAAGATTCTAATCAATATTTATTAAAAAAATAAAAAATAAAATAAAAAGGTCATACTTTTAAAATTGAAAATTAGTAATTTTGAAGAAAAAATTAACTGGATGAAGTATTTGTATATTTTGTGAAGTAGGAGAGTTTAGTGTAATTTTAAAAATATCATAGATTGTTAATATAAGTATAAATTTTTTTTTAAAGGAGATTAGTATAATTAATTTTAAAATAAAATAAAAGATCTTAAATTAGACACTTCAAAAAGTAGTAATATTACCACTCCATTTTTTTCAATGTAAAAGTGGAGTTCTAATATCATTTTTAAAAAATAATAGGTTTTTAAATCAGCAAATAAAATAAATTTGAAAATAAAAGAACTACTATTTCTACACAGGTAGTCCTTAATTTGAAATGATAAATTGAATTGGAAAGTTAACTAAAATCGGGATATCTTGTAATTTATTACAACTTTGTGGGTGATTTTTTGAAAATATCTAACTAGGTTATTGTTTTGACTAGTTATTTTGGACTGAATTTTTTTTATTTTTTATTTTATCATAGACTGAAAATTAATTGTGAGAGAGAAAGTGTGTAAATTGTTTTTATTTAGAAAATGTTATGAACGATGAATTTTTTGGAGTAAAAGAATTCACTCTTAAATACAAATAAGTGATTTCATATGTATTATTAAAGTTTCTTAAATACAATTAAGTGGTTTCATATCTAATTATTAAAGTGGAACATATATCGTGTCTAAAAGTGAATTCATTGACAAAAAACTATGTTTTGGCATAGCTACTTCTAATTAATTGCATTTAGTGTTTGTATTTAACAAATTCTAACCTAATTTTATAATTTATCCAAGGTCATAATAGTCATTTTATGATGCCACTGATCAGTGGTTATGGATTTTTTTTTTTATAATTTTGTTGACTGGTGGACTCTTTAGTAAATTGGGATTCCCTAGCGTGCACCATTGGCCACTAAAGTACTATACTTGGTAGTGCCAGTGACAGGTCTTTGCTGGTTGGTATTTCCGATGGTGCATGTCATGCTCTCTCTTTCTCTCTCACTTCCCAATGTTTTGGGGTCCTGCCATACGCTACCCACCAGGAATGGTGGTGGTGGCAGCACCATTATTCTTCTTCACTGCTTTGTGGACCTCAAAATACTCAAAACTCTAGTTTTTTTGCGGCACTGAGGCTACTTGTATGCATGCTTGTGGCCTGTGGGCCTCTCCCTTTGATGCCATTTTTGTGCACACGAGGCTATAGACAAACCCCTGGCACTGAGGCTACTTGCATGCATGTTTGTGGCCTGTGGGCCTCTCCTTTTGATGCCATTTTTGTGCACATGAGGCTATAGACAAACCCCCTTTTGCCCTTTGAGAGTATTTAAAAGACTAAAGTCACCCAACGGTCATTTACACTTTTAGTTCTATATGGAAAGGCAGGCATACTTTGGATTTTAATGTTCTGTGGGTCCTGTCTAAGAATACCAATTGGTGAACCCATTTGTGATCCAAAGTTCACTAGTCATCCATCCAATTATTGATAAGCTCATAAAAAGTAGGACCCACAACTGCTCTCGTCCATACCTACTCTGCTTCCCATATTGAATCCTAATGCAGTGACAGCTTTTACTTTATACAATTTTCATCTGGGAGGAAATAAAAGGTCCAATTTGACGCTAGCATGATGTTACTATAATGGTGATTTTTCAATTTTTAGGACTCAAGTAGGTCTTACAATGATACTCAAATCATAATAGTACCATACTGCTGTCTCACTGGATTTTTTTTCTATCCGGAAGGCTCCGTTTGCATTCCCATATGAGCTCCTCTCCTGGTACTCCACATAATAATGAAATGACAAAATTACCGTCCTCTTTCGTTCAAGTCCATCATCTCACACTCCACTTCCTTGAAATTCTGCCACTGCTTTTCCTTTCAGAGAAAACTTTCAGTTTCTCCTGCCAACATTCAATTCATGGAATCTTCATTCCCCCTCATCCAACTCGTTCCATGTTTCTCACCATTTTTTAAGCCCATTGTCTTATTGACAAAATCAAGAATACACCTATTCATGCTTACTCATGGCTACTATTTTTTTCCTTGCATCTTCATTCCCCCTCATCAAACTCTGTCCATGTTTCTCACCAATTTTTAAGCCCCTCTTCTTATTGACTAAATCAAGAATACACCTATTCTTGCTTAGTCATGGCTACTATTTTTGCATTTTATCCTACCCTTTTAGTAGGAATTAGATTTCGTTGAACACGAATCACTAAGACTATGATTTGATTGATTGACTCAACTAAACAAAACTTCTATCTCATCAGAGCTTAAGGGGTGGACTTCTTCTCTCTCTCTCTAATGCAAATAAATAAAACCTCCAGAATTCATTTATGAAAAATCCAGAAAATTTTGCAATGCTAAGCCAAACAATCTTAACTGATTCTGATTAATATTTAACCAAAAAAGAAGATTTTTTTTTTTTTTGGCTTTTGGATCGTAGAAGAGATATAACAGTGGGAAATGGTGATGGTAGACTATTTGATGGTGTGTGACCTTCCATCAGTTTCAAAGCAAGAGTTGGCTTTATTCTTAGCATGGGTGGGAGGGAGAGCGACAGTGCAAGGCATCAACAATATTCTCATCCTGAAACTTTTCCATTAGTCCTGAAGGTATCAGTCATGGCAGTCATCTAGATTAAACAATGAAGATACATAGAGAGGGAGAGAGAATTAGAGATGAGAGGTGATAAAATATTTTCAGAATGTGATAACTGTTTTGTTTTGGAAGATGATGAGAGTCTGAGGTGTGGTCTTTGTTTGGTAGAAGCATGAAGGGTAATTTTGTCTTCTAATTTTTTTGAAGAGAAAGTGGAGCACTAGGGATTGATTTTGGAGCACAAATAGCGCTTCCCTTTTCATTTCATTTAGAATCATGAACCGGCGTAATTTTTTCTTTTTTATTTTTATATTTCCTGAAGCAAGGCAAAAGGTCAGGACCACTGTCTAGATGGTGGACCATCTCTGATTTGGGCCTTGAACATGCAAATTTAAAATGTACACCCATTACATCATTTAGTATGGCCTTGCAATTGCTAAATTGTATTGTTCTCTGTCAGGACCAATGTATGATCAGTTCTTGAATGGTATTGTTGTTATTCAACGTGCATTCCTTGATGTTTTGAATACAAGGAAAACATCATGACTGTTTAAATTGGGGGACCATCTGTTTGTTTGGGCCATGGAGAGCATAGGGTGCATTGAAAACATAAAAAAGATTTAAACATCTGCAGAGTGAATTTAGTGATTTAAAAGAATACACTATTATGGTATTTTATCTATAGTGGCCAACATCATCAATTAGTTTTAATTTCTTTCTATGTGATTTAATACAGTGGCGATCCGACAATGTATGAGAGTTTCTGGCAGCAGACGGGCCAGAAAACCACAGTTGTGATATCTGGGTGGCAATCATTAAGTTATATTTCTGATTTCAGTAACTTATGCTGGTTTTTGGAGCCAGAACTTGCAAAGGCAATTATTAGATTGCACAAACTGGTGGGAAATGCTGTTACAGATGGCCGATATATTGTTGTTGGAACAGGTTCCACGCAGCTATTTCAGGCTGCACTATATGCTCTCTCTCCCACTGATGTGTCTGAACCCATCAGCGTTGTATCTGCTGCTCCGTACTACTCGGTGAGTCAAATGTCTTCTGTTTATTTCGGTTTGTAAATTAATAAGAACAACTTGATCTTCTTTAAGTAAAATTTCTTAGAACTCGCTAACACATTTGCTGCTGGATGAAAGTAAAGTCAATTCTTAACTTGTATCTGTTTAAACATGATGTGTCCTTTTTTGATATTTTATTATTAGGTGGAACATTATATACAATGTCAGCTTCTATGGAAGATGAATTAATTTTCTACATTTTCAACCCCTTGAGTATATAAACTAAGTCTTAGGCTTTTATTATTATTATTATTTTTTATACATTTTCAAATCCACCCCCCCCCCCCCCCCCCCAAAAAAAAAAAAAATTACCAAGAGAAAAAAGATGCAGTTTTCCATTTTTTTGTAGTTTTTTGATGAAATAGATGCCTAGCTTTGACATGGTTATTTGTATAGGAAGAGACAACACAGTTTGAGATAGTTCGAGACTCTCCAAAAAGTGCAAAGTTTTTGCTTATATTAATTAGGGTACATTTCACATTTACTATATGATGTTTTAGGTTGGGATCTCCCTGTTGTTGCTTGGAGTTAATCGAAGTTAATGCCGATGAGTACAATGGTAAATGTATCATGATAGAATGTTTTTGTGAAGTGAGCTGACCCATTCCAAGAGCAACAAAGACTGTCTCAACACCACCACCACCACCACCACCACAACTACCATCCTCCTTCTCTACAACTCATGACACCACCAACCCCATCATCAAGACCCTGCCACCACCCTTTCATTTTCATTGTACTCTTTTCTTTTATTTGTTTATTTATTTTGGTAATTTGCTTTACTTCCTAAGTTTTGGCAAATATAGTTCAAGTGTGGATAAACCATAGTTGTTAGTGTCTTATGATACCCGATATGTTTCGATATGGACATAAAACGATATGTATTTTATAGTTGTATCTTTTTGCACTATATCTTATGATATATTTTGATACACATTATACACGCTATATGGGCAATCAAGCTAAACAAGATCCTTTTGATATATTTTTTGTTGCTTTGTTATATACATGGAAACTTTTTTGTTTGTTTGGTTTTATATTGCTTCTTTGTAACGCCTAGAGATATTTTCTCAAACAAGAAAGAAGGAAAGTAAGTATTTTGAGAAGATGTGGATGAGGAGTGAGCACATACAAGAAGTTGAAGAAAAAAAAAAAAGAAGTGAAAAATTGTTGGCATGTGATGATGATTTCGATGTCATTGATATTGGATATTCAGATGAAAATGGGATAGATCATAAAAATAAACAATTTTTTATTCTGTCTTAATGAACTATGTTGGAAACTTGGACTATTAAATTTTAGTTTAAAATTCGTCGTATTTATAAATCTTGATTCTTGTATTATATGAAATTTAAGTTGTTTTTTTTATAAGTGAGCTAAAATGTAATTTTTATTATTTTATACACTGTTTATATATATATA